>PISX010005064.1:0-112499 GCA_004024625.1 Mellivora capensis | reverse complement strand
GAGCAGCAGTTGCCTGAGATCAGGTGGGGAGGAATGGGAAGAGGGGATTACCAAGGGTATGAGCACACTCCTGGGCACGACCAATTTGTTCCTTATCTTGATTACAGTGATAATTTCAAGGGTGTGCACATAAGTCCCCAAATTATCAAATTATATTCTTTAAATATGTGCAGTTTGCTTTATGTCAAGTATACATCAGTAATGTTGGTAAAAATTAATACCTGCATATGGTAAAGAAAAATAACCCCCAAAACCCTCAAATAGGACAAGATAGAAAGAAAAGCCATTCTTCCTTCTTGCACCCTTCCACTCACCAATAATAACTACTTTTAACTGTCTTTTTAAATTTTTTTCTGAGGACTGCCTCCATATCTCTGATTATGGTTATGCCTCTATTTCTAGATTGACCAACTTTAAATACCTCTTGACCTCACTTTTTAAAAACATTAGTAAGTAAACTTTCTGAAACTACTGCTTCTCCTTTCCAATATCTGCAGATTTAATGTTAATTTTTAGTTCTTTTGTTGTTTTAACATTGTCATCAACATCACCACCACCACCACCATCATCATCATCAAAAACACTCACTTTTAATGTGTCAGGTTAACATAAGCACTTGAAAAATAGGTTGGTAGGTAGATAGATAGGTAGGTACATAGGCAGGCACACAACAAGCAATTTGCCCAAGTTGAAGTGTAGAGGAAGAACTCAAACCCAGGTGTTTTGGCTCCAGGGTCTGTGCTCAGAACAGCCATGCTATTCTGCGTCAGTGTGATGTCAGTATGATAAATGTAAACAGTATGCTTAAAGCTGTATTTGACTCCTCAAACATAGATACGGTATCTCTTAACTCCCTTTTTTTTTTTTTTTAATTTTTTAACGTATTTATTTGTCAGAGAGAGAGGGAGAGAGAGAGAGCGAGCACAGGCAGAGTGGCAGGCAGAGGCAGAGGGAGAAACAGGCTCCCTGCCGAGCAAGGAGCCCGATGTGGGACTCGATCCCAGGACGCTGGGCTCATGACCTGAGCCGAAGGCAGCCGCTTAACCAACTGAGCCACCCAGGAGTCCCATCTCTTAACTCCCTTAATGTTTGATGAAGAAATCTAACATCACTTCATGTTCCTCTACCTCTGTACCCCTTTCTAAACCTCCATTCCAGTATACTATTGTTTCTACATTTGTTCTGCAATTACAATGAATTTTTGATGCATTGTCTATAAATAGATTCTTTTCATTGAAAACTAAAAGGTAGTATTCACAGTAATATTTCTATGGAACTGCAGAGCCAAGTAGTGCCATTAAGCCCATAGAGGAGATGTAACTCTTATCAATCAATCTTTGCTATTTGAAGTAGAAAGGAACTTTAAAGTTTGGAGAGGGTTAGGATGGCACCATGTCTTAATGACCCAATGCACCTTTGCCTTTTCAAAAGATAATCCAGCCTCTTAATCATTCTATTTTTTAGAAGAAGAAATCCATATTCTCCTAAAAGAGATTCTTCACAGAGTTTCTGACTTATTATTCTAATTAGCGCTGATGGTTATCTAGGCCAGCCTCAAATTTTTCACTACAATCCTGGGTTAGATCCACTGTTCCTTGGAGTCTGTAATTTCCTCTTACTTGGATTTTCCTGTTTTACCTGAGTAATTCTTTCAGAAATAGTCCGTAAGTGGTAAATGTTCTGAGTTCTTGTGTATTTGAAAATGCCGTAGTCTTTACTGATAGTTTGGCTAGGTAAGAGAATTTTAGGTTCAAAAACATTTTTTCCCCCTCAACATCTTGCAGACATGATTCTTAATTTTTTCCTAGCATCTAGAACTGATGATCTAGCCAATGTCAGTTGGATTCTCATTTATTTTTGAGTGATCTATTCTTTTAGTTTTTAGAATCTTCCCTCTCTTCTCTGTGTCTAAAATGTCACAAGAACATGTCTTGGGATAGGTTTGTTCATTCATCCTTTTCTGCATTCTCTAGCTCCTTACAATCTGAAGTCCTATTTCTTCATATCTAGAA
Source organism: Mellivora capensis (assembly GCA_004024625.1). Taxonomy (NCBI): domain Eukaryota; kingdom Metazoa; phylum Chordata; class Mammalia; order Carnivora; family Mustelidae; genus Mellivora; species Mellivora capensis. The sequence goes on along the minus strand of PISX010005064.1, from coordinate 110,487 downwards.
AATTCTCTTGTTCTCTCTTTTGTCTCTTTACCTATTCTAAACATCCTTTTGGTTATTGGATCTTTTGGACTGTCCTCTAATCTTTTAATTTTTCTCCCATATTTTCCATCTCTTAACTTTTTGCTCTATATTCAGAGAGATTTCTTCCATTTTTTTTCCATTGAATTTTTAACTTTGGCAGTTTTTTTCTTTTTTTCATTTTAAGGGCCCTTTTTGATATTGATTGTACTTTTTGTTACCCACATATTTTTGCTTTACAAATGCTTTTTTTTGAAAATTTCTTCTATGAAGACAAAAAATAGAATAAAGATAATGTCTATTTCCTGAATTCCTATTTCCTCCAGGGTCAGTTTATTTCAACCTGCATTTTGGTTATTATTTTTCCTCAGATTTTTATGATCTTTGGCTATCGATTCATATTTATGACCGAGGCAGACCAGCTTGTTTAATACAGAGAACCCTCCTTGCCTAGGTCTCATCTTCTATCCACATGGGTGGGCCTTTTGACTGGCAGGCTTTGCTTAGACCTTGAGGTGAAAGAGGAAGAAGCAGGATGCCCCACCCCCTGCCTCTCCCATTTGCCAGCTCAGATGAGAAGAATTTTCTTTAGGGTGGGCATCACCCCTTTTCGGTCTCCTCCTCATACAGACTCTTCTCAATTATTTTAAAGATTAGTCCTTTGGTTTTAGCCTGAGCGTGTGATGCAGGGAAGGGGAATGTGGGCTATGATTCACAGTTCTTCCACACTTGATTTCCTTCCAGCTTCCCTCTCGCACTCCACAGAGCCTCTGTGGGTCTGCTGCCAGGAAAAATAGCTCCAGCCCCTATTGCAGCCTTCTCCTGTGAATGTGATTTAATCTGTTAATATAATTCCAAGTATTTTTTACTTTCAAGAGATTTGTCTGTATCTCTAATTTCCAGATGCCCCTTCTCCTGCCCCCAGAGCTGTCTTTAGTATTCTCTGTTCCTCTTTGCTGATATTTCTGTGCAGTTTCGGAGCAGAAAAGAGGTATAGGTAGGTGCTCCTGTCTGCCATCTTGAACAAGAATCCCTATTGCATCTTTAGACATCTTTGTGATATCTTCCTTATTTGGGGCAAAAGGCTCCATATAGTTTGCACATAGGGCCTCGGGACCATACAAGCAAGCTAATTTCTCTTCCACTTGTCAGCTGTCTAGATACTTTAAAACTAGTTTTGTATCCTACTATCTTCTCCAGGTCAAATATTTCTAGTTCCACTAGCCATGCCTCATTGAATTCTTAGTCTTCCTATCATTCTGATCATTTTCTCCTGAACTTCCTCTATCTTTCTACAAGAATTCAATGGAATGCCTAGGATAGTAATGCTGGAAGCTATTTCATAGTGATCTAATTCTCCCTACCATATCACACATCCACATTGTCCAGTTAGTCTTTCTTCCCTGCCCTAGACACATAAAATGAATGTTTTACCATGAGCAGTTGCTGGGAGGCACTCTACACAATAGTGATATATTTAAAAGCCATAAAATTTTGGGAAGATACAAGAGGAATTTCTGTCCAAGAATTTCCAGGCTCTCAACCATAGCTTCCAGCTTTATACACAATTACTTTATCAGTTAAATAAAGGTTATTTAAAAACTCTTAATTTTAGTCATTTTGTAAAGAATGGTACTATGTACTGAAGAAGAAATTTGGTATAAATTGTTCCTAAACTGACTGAATCACATAGTTGAGCTCACTATATGTTTTTTCCCCAAGTATTTGGAATGCAACTTAAGAACTCCAGCACATTTCCCATTAGCAAAAGGGAACACTTCTAAGAGCATGAGATTGTTGTGAAATCACTACCAACTAAAATATGTAAAACACTTAAAAATCAGTAAGAAGACGAAGACAAACACATACCAATCTAAAACATCACAGCTTTGGTGACATCCCTTTATAGCAGAGTTTTAACATTTAAATACAATGTTGTCTGACAAAATTACATGGTATAGTTCTCAGATAACGCAAAGATTCTTCTTTTTTTTTTAATTTTAAAAGATTTTATTTATTTATTTGACAGAGATCACAAGTAGGCAAGAGAGGCAGGCAGGGAGAGAGAGGAGGAAGCAGGCTCTCCACCTAGCAGAGAGCCCGATGTGGGGCTCGATCCCAGGACCCTGGGGTCATGACCTGAGCCAAAAGCAGAGGCTTTAACCCACTGAGCCACCCAGGTGCCCCCACAAAGATTCTTCTGATATGTGCATCTTCCTTCTTCCTTGGAATATCCTCTGCTCTTGGTTCCTTGAAGAGCATATTTAAAAACTGTAAAAGAAAAAAAAAAGATTTCCAAGTATATTAATATATAAGGAATTATTTATAAATCAGGTGTATTAAAAGAATAAAACTTTTCATACGAACTTTAGAGATAAAGTTTTCAAAATCTATTTGTTTAAAAGAATTGTTTAAGAAACTGCTCTGTACTAGGCACCTGTGATTCAGTAATATACTAGAAATCTGCAGTCTCTATTTTCACGGAGCTTAGTTGAATGAAAGATCCTCGAATTTGTTAAAGCACATTCTTTCTACAACTTCGGTTAAAGGGGATAGATTCAGATGTACATGAAATGATGCCACCAGCCTCTAGAAAGCAAGAAGCCTAGCATCTTTTCCATTCTCTGGGCCAAGTGGACTATGTCAGTAACACTTATGGAATGTTGACTATGAGGAATCAGAGCTGAAAAGTTAGCTGGAAGTTGCTGAAAGTTAAGAAGCCATCTCAAGAAACATTTGTTGGTCATCCCCATCTTATTTCTTCTGATCAGTGGGAACTTGGGGAGAAGGCATTCCAGTTTCCACAAGTGTGTGGCTGCACCTGGTACTTGGTGGGCCTCTGAGATCTCCTGCCTTCACAACTGAATCTCCTACAGGCCTCGTGAAACACACGCTGCACTTGGTGGGAGAGCTATTTTTAGTCCTCCGTGCACATTACGCTCTTTGACACTTCCTTCCCTTCTCCTGAAATGCCCTTGCTCTCCTCAGGCACCTGGAGTCCTCCTCCTCAGGTTGCAAGGCTCTGCTCAAACACTGCTTCCCCTGGGAGGCCTTCGCCTACCTCCGGGCTGGTTAGTCAACTAGTGGGGTTGTGGCAACATCTATGAAAAGAGACAGACGGGGAAATGGATCCTGGTTCTAGCTTTTACCAGGTGTGGAGTTACATGAACCTTCTGAACCTTACTTTTTCCCACGTATAAAATACAGGTATTTGCCTGCCAGGGCTGTTTTGAGGATTAAATAAAATGGTGAAGGTCAGGTCCCTAACCAGAGAGCTTAGCACACAGCACTCAATAAAAGGTGCTTTCCATCCCCTCCTCTCTAGTCACACCTTGGAGTTGGCATGAACTTAAACTTGCTTAGATCACCCATGGCCCTTCTGAGAATCAACAGGTTTACAATAATACATAGGTTCAGGTGAAAAACAGTATTACAAATCAAAGCTTATTCAAGATTTTCCAATTCCTTACAAAGATGCTCTGTGTGAAGAATGACTATAAAGTAATTAAAATGATCTTCTACTTGAAGCGCATGCATGCCATACTTTGAAAGACCTTCATCAAAAGCCTAAGCAGTGTGCGTTCCAGGCCTCTATCAATTTTCCATGGAGGTCAATTCTATATTCTTAGCAATCACATCTGCTCTTGTAACTATTTTGCAGACTCATTCCTCGGCCAAGTACACAGTATATCCAGAGCAAAGATGTCAGGAGTGCGGTAACATTGGATGAGCAATAATTATTATATGTAATAAGAATTTCCATACCTCCGGAGTCTTTCACCCATTCCTTAAATGGTCTGCAGATATTTCTGACCCCTCACAACATCCTCGGTGGCAGGTGAGCGGTACCGGCAGAACCAAGTTGGCCCAGGGTTCAAGGCTGTTTGCAGAAATCCCGCAACGGTGTAGCAGAGCGGTGCTGGCTCTGTTTTCTGAAGAGGCGAATCTGGACATGGAACATGGAGTGGTCCTAAACAGGCCAGCAAGTTTCATGTTGGGGTCTAGTTTTCACCCCATTTTGAAAAATTTGGGAACCATTAGTGCCTTATTCAGTCACTCACTAAGCAACTAGGTTTATAAACCTAGTGGTAAAAAATACGGAATCTAGAGGGAGAAGCCTGGGTTCATGTTCCAGCCCTACTACCCATAGCTTTGAGGCCTTGGGTGAGTGACTTCCTCCTACTATGGTTTAGCTTCCCCATCTCTAAAATGGGGATAACAATACTAACTACATCATAGGGCTGGAAGGAACAGGGAGGGCCTGGCACATAATTAATGCTCCTGATTATTAGGAACCATTAGTGTTACCTTTTATTTCTGTCCTAGGCACTAAGAGTAATGGTGAACAAAGGCACTCGGTGAATATTCAGTGGATGACTAATGCACAATCATAACAGAGTAAAGCCGTAAATACAGATTTTGGATACCCAGGTGGTTTCCATGAATGGCTGATGTCAGAGAACAAAAATGTAAACATTCATATGATTGTCTCAACAAAATGCTCATTTGCCTGAGAGCAGGAATAGAAAGATATAGTGAAATTATCACCTGATGTCACAACAGGCAAACCAGTGACAGTAAGCCAAGTAGCTCTGTGCACACGGTTCTTTTTTAATTTGGCTGTAGGATGATTTTTTTTTTTAATAAGCTTGTGAACCTTGTTTAATGGTTAGCCCAAAATAATGACTCCCCAGTGAGGTCATGTTTGGAAATATATGTATCAACATTTAAAGAACTCAGAACCATAAGGAAATCCTCAATACTTCAGCCAAATTCTGTCTTGAAATTGAAACAAATGAGACGTAAAAATTAGAGGAAGGCATATTCTCAATTGGATCATTGTTCTATGCTACCCTTTATACAGAATAAGTGCAGAGTAAAGGCACTTTGGGATATCATTAAAACTGTCAGCTGCATGAACCAGTTCTAACCATGGCTAAAACTTCTAGCACTACTTAAAAATACTCGGGAGAGAAGAGCTACAATATTTACATCTGCCTACAAGCACAGAATCATCTTAATTCTCAATTTTAAAGACGGATATTTTCTTAGAAAGTTCTTTAAAACGTATGTGCTGTGAAAAGGAAACTTTAAAAAGCATTAATGCCTAAAGCTGCAGGCAAGAGCTCTTAAGGAAGGTGTTAAAAGAGTAAATGCAAGCAATCGATAGGAATCTAAAACAGGATGGAGGCCAGAGAACAGAGAGGGCTGGAGGGAGAGGTTCACGTCTTCCCGTTGCAAAAGGGAGAATGTGTGTCCACAGGACCAGAAACACTGGTTTTTTGTTTTTTATTTTCCCAGAAATGATGAAATATTTTATCTATTTTCCCAGAAATGATGAAATATTAGGAACCAGGAGAACTTAGAGAATTGATCCATACTAAGAAAGGCCTTTTCAGGTATCCAAGTAGATATAAGGGGTGGTTTAACGACTAATGAAAACAGACTACTGACAAGAGAGGATAGAAAAGCCAGAAAGCAAGGTGAAGCCATTCTTAAAAATACAGTAATGAGAAGCTGCCTTCAGTATAGGCATCCTGAAACCACAAATGATCCCAGGTAATCAATCAATCTCTCTCTCTCTCTCTCTCTCTCTCACACACACACACACACACACACACACACTGATTGCTAAAGGAGAGATTCGCTGTTATTCAAAAGTTCCTTTGCAGACAGGTATTGTGTTGCTTTAAATTTTGCTCTGTTCAAATAGCGAATTGCATTTACATATAGAGTCCTTTCATGTTTTTGCTTCTCGCGAGTTATTTTAGGTGTAGCAAAGAAAGTAAAATAACGTGGAAGTACAAGTTATATGCTCTTCTGGCCTGCAGCTTATTTGGATTATACACAGAATGTACTTTGTCACCTTATTATTCTCTACAGCAATTTTTCTTTCAGGAGGAAATGAATCCCAAGTATATGTGTATATCCAAAATATTATTTGGAAAATGTTAATAGATATTATGCCTTAACATGTTGACATTGATCTTCTCTTGGTGGCCAATTACCACAAACCTCATGGCCTGAAACAACACGGGTTTGTTATCTTAGAGTACCATAGGTTAAAAGTATACACGTCTCACTGGGGTAAAATCAGAATGTCGGCAGGATGCATTACTTTCTGGAGGCTCTAGGGGAGAGAATACATTTTTTGCCCTTTCCAGCTTTTAGAGGTCACCTGCATTCTTTGGCTCATGGCTTTCTTCCTAAAAACCCCAGCCTGCATAGTTATATCTCCCTCTGACTCTCTCCTGCTGCCTCCTCCTTCCACTTCCAAGGACCCCTGAGATTACATGGGGCCTCCCTGGATAGTCCAGGATACTCTCCTCATCTTAAGGTCTGTTGATTAACCACCTTAATTCCATCTGTACCTTTAAGCCCTCAATGTCATGTATATTAATCTGCTCTGGCTGCCATAAAATAATACTGCAGACTGGGTGGTCTAAAAAACAGAAATATATTTTTTCACACTTCTGGAAGTTCAAGGCTTAAAGTGAAGGATCAAGATGCCAGCAGGGTTGGGGTCTAGTGAGGCTTCTCTCCTTAGTTTGCAGATGGCCAACTGCCTTCCCGCTGTCTCCTCTCATGACCTTTCCTCTGAGTCTGTGGGCAGAGAGAGAAGGAGCTCTGGTGTCCCTTCTTATAAGGACACCAGTCCAAGGGAGTAGGCCCCCACCCTTATGACCTTATTTAATCTTAATTACTTCTTGAAAGCCCCATCTCCAAATACGGTCACATTGAAGGTTAGGGCTTGCTAAAAAAAAAAAACCCGTTTCTCTACTTACAATACTCTGACACCAAAACCATGGTGTTTTACTCACCAACAAGCAATTCTCCAACTCTCCAGGTACCAACGAGGTGTCCTACAATTTAATTCAATCCCGACACTCTTGGAATTGGGCAGACTGCGTAGGTTAAGAGCTCAGTCCCACAAGACTGGTTCTACTTCAGATGCCACTCACGTGGGTCCCAAGTTGTCACCCATGCTCTGACCAAGCAGCTGGAAGGGGTTCCCACAGCCTCCTCTTCAGGTTCAGTAATTTGCTCTAAAGGCTCACAAAACTTAGGGAAATACTTTCTTTACATTTACCAGTTTATTATAAAGGATATTAATGAACAGCCAGACAAAGACATGCACAGATTCTGCTCCAGAAGGGTCCCAAGTGTACAAGCTTCTGTTCCTGGGGAGTGGGGATACACTCACCTACTTGCACTTGGGTACAATCACCAACCCAGAAGCTCTCTGAACACTGTACTATTAACAGAGGTTTCATCATGCAGGCATGATCGATTACTGACTCAATTTCCGGCCAGTCTCCCATTCCCAGAGGTCAGGATGGAGGTGATGGTAGAGAGGAGGGCTAAAAGTTCATGGCTTGGTCTTTCTCTAGTGACCAGCCCCCATCCTGACACTATGAAGGGGCTCCCAGTCACCAGTCATCTCATTAACATAGCAAGAGACATTCTTACTGGTGTGAAAGTTCCAAGGGTCTTAGTAGCTCTTGCCCTGGGAGCTGGGGACTAAGTCCAGATGTTATAACAAAAGATGTTGCCATCGTCCTCACCACTTTGGAAATTACAAGAGTTTTAGAAGCTCCATGCCAAGAACTAGGGACAAAGACCAAGTATATATTTCTTATATCACGAGCTTCTACCTATGATTTTTTTTTTTTTTTTTTTTTTTTGGTGAGAACACATTTCAGTCCATGACATCATGTAATCTAACATATTCACAAGTTCTGGGAATAAGAATGTGGATGTCTGTGATGGAGCCATTATTCCGCCTGGCACAGGGCTGCACTTTGAGTTGATTGCAGACCCACTATAGTGAGGTACTCCTGAGGTCAAATGAGGGATCAACAGGGAGGCTGGTCCCAGACAGGGCCAGGGAGGAAGAGGAAAGACACTGTGTGGACAATGGATTTTTGTCCCTTTTCCCCCAAAGTGGTTGTAACTGCTGCTTGAGCCACTTCCAAACAGAGAACCAGCCTTGCTTCCTCTCTGGCACTGGTTCAAGGGAAGATCAATGCAAGCACTTACTCGGAGTAAAACGTGGACGCGGCAGTGGTGTCAGGACCTCCGAACCTAGGGCTCTGACATCGCAACACGGTGACAACTCATGGTGCCCAGAGGTTAATCTGAACACTATTAAATGGCCTGTGCTATCAGATCCTCATGGAGAGCCCGTGGGTCAAGCACTCTATCCTGGGTTTTAAAATCCATTTCAGGATAGCATGATGCATGAGAGAGACAAGAAGTAAGTGCAGTGTTCTATATGTTTATAAAGAAGTATGCCTCTGAGAAGTCCAGAGAGAAGCTGATTCTTAGAGCAGGCGAGACCTCACATCTTTATATTCCCCTTTTATCATTCATGAAGGTCACTGGGTTAATCAGTCCCATTATTCATCATTTGTGTGCCAGGACACACAGGGATGTGGCCATCTTGATAAAAGGGCTTACTGTTCTCAAGAGGAAATAATTAGCCCAGGGAGTAAGAGATTTGCAGATTCCAAGTGGAAAAGGAGACAGCAAGTATCAGAACAAAAACAACTCACCTGCAGCTTCCCCTCCACTTTCATCTGGTACTGTTATCACCTCTACTTGCTGCTGGCCGGGGGCCTGTTAATAAATTTTTACCCAGAATTAGCTACCATTCTGGTATCACCAAAAAGATCAAGCAATGAAAGTATGAAAAAGAGGAGATTAAGATAAGGAAATACTTTCATGTCCTTCTCCCATCCATTGAACACACACATACATCCAAATCTTATTAAAGAATAAATTAGTAAGCTATAAGTAAGATGTAAAAAAATGTAAGGTATAGAAAGTATTTATGTTCTTCATCTTGCATTGGTTCCAAAAGCCACACACACACACACACACACACACACACACACACCCCAAACACCTATATATTAACTTGGTCTCAGCCATATCCTGAGCACAGTGTCCATGTGTGAAGATGAGAACTGAAGCAATGCACACTGGAATACAGAAAATCCTATTAAGCCACTAAACTGTCCCTTCTTATACCCATGGCAGACATTGCTAATCAATCATGGCATTATTTCCTATAAAACCCAGAGGAAACTTCGTAATCCCAGGACAGGGTTCTAGGTGGTGGTTACAAAGCATTCAGGGTTGGCATTAGAAATGAAACCTATTTGCCTGCTGGCATATAACATTTCTAATTTCTTCCTCTCTACTAGCTTCTTCCTCACTTCCCCCAAGTGTACACAGGACTTACTCTCAACAGCGAATGTTTATGGAGCACCTACTCTGGACCAGGTGCTGTTGAAGGCAGTAGGAAATACAGTGGCAACATGAATTTACATGATCCCCGTCCTAATGTAGGTTATACTTAGGGAGACAGACAATAAGGCATCGTTAAACCAATAAAACAAGATAGTATCAGATGCTGACAAGTGCTTTAAAGAAATGAAACAGGGTGATGTGATGGAGAGAGACTGAGAATGGGGAAAACCATTGGTAGAGAAGTGCTGTGGGAGCTGTGAGTGGATCTGTACACATTTCCTCACCACCGGCCTCCTCAGCCACTTGATGATCCATTCCCTTTCCTTTACTTTCATGAAACCTCTTTCTAAAAGGACACTGATGACCTCTTTTGTGCACATCTCTTTGACCCTTTCCACGTATTCACTCCGAAGTTTTATTAGGCCCTGTTTTTGTCGCAAACTCTATACTGGCCACTGGAGATACCATAGCAAGCAAGAAGGACAGTCCATTGCCCTCATAGTACACAAAAGCTAATAAACCAGGCCTAACAATGAAGTGTAAGGTCTATGAAGGCGGGTGTTGTGGTCATTATGGGAGACCACGGCGGGGACATCACAGCTAGTGTGAGGAAGTCTGAGTGAGGCGAGGGACAGGGAGGACAGAGGAAGTACAGGGGGAACTAGCCAGGCCAAGAAGAGGACATATTCCAGGCAGTGAAAACTGGAGGTGAGAAAGAGCACAGCAGGTGGTAGGAGCGGAAATGGTTCAGCCCTAGGTAAATAAGACAGGAAGTCACTTTCCTTGCTATTATTAAAAAGTGTTCCTACTCACTTGTTCCATAGTGTCTCCTTTCAGTTTTATTCCTTCCCTTCCAAATATCTTTCTGCTTAATAATGTATTGGGGGTGTTTTTTTTTTAGTATCATTAAAATGTAAATGCTCATGAAAATTGATGAAAAATAGCTGAAGGAAGTAAAATGAAAATCAACCCCTTCTTAACATATTGGTCTATGTCCTCCAAGTTTTCCCTATGCCATCTCTCTGCCTCTGCCTCTTTTGAAGAGGATGGAATTCAGTTTTATGTCCTATTTTGTTTTGAGGAAGAGCTTTTTACTTATCATGACACTGTGAACATTTTGTCCATGAAAACATAAATTCATCATAATCTATTAAGCAATCCTCTGTTGATGGATACAGGGTTTTTTTTCCCTATGTTTGTGATGCTTGATATAATTATGATTATCCTTGTACATAAATCTTTGTTTACATTGTGGATTATTGTGAGATTCCTGGAGGTAGATTTGTCAAGTAAAAACAAATGAATGTTTCTGAAGTTCTTAGTGCTGATTGCCAAGTTGCCCTCCAGAAGGTTCTGTTAATTATACCCCAGTAGCAGCGAATGCGTGTTCTGTGCCACTGCACACCCTTGCCAGCATGGCACTTCATTGTTTTACTCATTGTTGATACTTCATGGGTTAAAAAAATAATCTCGTTGCTTGACTTTACATTACTTTGATTCACATTTGTAAAGTGGTGTTTTGGGTCCATTTACATTTCTCATATAAATTTTTTTATTTTTTAAGATTTTATTTATTTATTTGACAGAGAGAGAGATCACAAGTAGGCAGAGAGGCAGGCAGAGAGAGAGGAGGAAGCAGGCTCCCCGCCGAGCAGAGAGCCCAAAGCGGGGCTCAGTCCCAGGACCCTGAGATCGTGACCTGAGCCGAAGGCAGAGACTTAACCCACTGAGCCACCCAGGTGCCCCAACCATATAAATGTTTTAAACCTGTCATTTATCCATTTATTTCACTGGCTTATTAGTGCTTTTTTTACTGATTTAAAAAGTCCTTAATATATTAGTTAAATTGAAGCTGTGAATCTTGAGATTTTGTAGGCAAATAGTCCTCTCAACTTTCTACTTAAAAACTTTTAATACTTGTTTGTAATTTTTATATAGTCACATTTAAAAAAACACATTTTTTTTTTCAGCCTATACTATTTGAGTTACAAAAATAACAACATGCATGGTGTCTTCAGAATGGTGCATGGTCTTATCCCCACCTCACCTCACCTGAAATAGAACCCATGGTCTGGGACCATTATTAATCCTATCAATTTAGCTCTCCCTAACTTCTTGCAGGCTGTTAGAGCTCCTCTGTCTCATGAAATCTCACCATTTCCACTTGGCTCCCCTCCAGTGTTTCTCCACAGGAAACCAGAATGACTGTTTAAAAATCTACTTTAAATGCTCCAATGGCTTCCGGGTATAATCAGAACAAATTTCCAACCCCTCTACATGGTTTATGCGGTCTTCTCCCTGGGCTGCTCTTGCTTTTCCTCTCCCTCCTCATCTTGTGCCATCCTTTCCCTGGCTCACCAAATTCCAGACACCCAGGCCTTCCATCTGTTGTAGAACTCATGTTCTGGATTGTTCTTCCCTGGGCTTTTAAGCTGCCCTCATCCTTACAAACACCACATAAATGGCACTGTACCAAATGAGGTCTTTGCTGACCTCCCAGCCTATTGTTCTTTCTCACAAAAGCTAGCTACTTTTCCTTCATGGCACTTCTCATAATTTATAATTGACACTTTTGTGGTTATCTGTTTCATATCTGTCTCCCTTACTAACATGTTATCTCCAGACACGACTCTGTTTTATTTGCCATATATGCCCAGAGAAAAAGATGGAGGGACGCAGGGGAAGGGATTCCTCTTCTTTCCTCAGTTCAGTTCTGCTCACCCTCCCATTAGAAAAATTCCTCCCAGATGCTAAGAAAAGCTTGCCAGTGTTAGCTTTTGGTAAGGGCCACTTTGCCCAACCTCAGGTAAAGGAGGGCTTTGTAGAGGAAGTGACGTTGGGTCTGAGCCAAGTCCCACAGGAAGAGGCAGAGATCAGGAAAGGCATTCTTGAGAGAATGTGTGTGCAGTGGCTGTGAGGTGAGAACATGGCACATTGAGGAAACAGCAAGACAAAAAGCCTTCACCTTTCCAAAGGAATTATCCTATACTTCTTTACTTTGCAAAAGCCTGTCTCTGCCTTATGCCAAAAATCATATACATAGGTGTTCAGATGAATGATAAATGACGTGCCTTCATTAGGACAATTCCCTTCTCATAGAATGCTCTTTTTCTCTCTACCAGTCTGAATTCCATCAAAACCTGGCTAGAGACATACATCCCTGAAGCTTTTCTTATCCATAGTGACCTTTACTTGCTCTGAATTTTGTCTTTTACCGTTCTCAAATTGTTTAACGTTTTCTGTCTAATCTTGTCTTCGCAATTAAACATAAAGTCCTCAAGGGTAGGGATCCATCTCCTTTTCCATTTCTTTAAAAAATGTGTTTTGTTTTGGTATATCCAAATACCTTATAGAGCAGACGTTTACTTTCTATGGAAGTAAGGCAGGAGGGAAGCCTAAGAGGATGGCTGTCCTCATGGAGTATTTGGCTTAGTTCTGACCTCTACCGTCCTCCTTCTCCCTCCTAATTATGTATTTTATAATCTTTTTAAAATCTAAATAATTTCATGAATTAATAAATAAGATTTTACTCCAAGCCTTCAAATTCCAGCAAAAGATAAATAGCTTACCAGGACTTCATACTCTGTAACTAAAGGCATTAATTTTCTAGAAGGCATTAATTTTTCTAGAAGAAATGAGATACTATAATTCCTTCTGATGCAGTGTAGCAAGTCAGATGCTAAAATAGCACCAGCTGCTTTCCATACACAAAGAAACACCACTGTTATCCCTACTTTAATATTTCTGCATCTTAAAGAGTCTTCCAATCCACCCTCTTCTTTAAATCTCCATCCCTGTTCTCTGCCCTGCTCTAATCTGCCATCTCTTGCAAACACTTCCAACTTGTCTTCCTTCATCTACTCTTGCCCTTCTAAGTACATTCTACTAAAGACAGCCAGGTAGAGCCAGGCTGTTCATGGCATTTTCCTAAAATCCCTTGGTTGCTGCCCTTGCAGATAGGATAAACACCAGAAGCTTTAACCACACCTATAAGGCTCGGCATAGTCAGGGGCCAAACCATTTTGCCAGTTTCATTTCACACCAGGTTCTCTCATTCTTGTGGTTTGAATGGGCTCCAGCCACAAGGACCTTTCTTTAATGGCTCACACACAGGTTGCTTCTTCCAGCTCCAGGATTTCTATCCACGCTCTCCTTCCTCAGCTCGAGCTATTTATTTCCTAAGGAAGCCATTCTTTTTTTTTTTTTTTCCTAAAGATTTTATTTATCTACTCGACAGAGAGAGAAATCACAAGTAGGCAGAGAGGCAGGCAGAGAGAGGGGGAAGCAGGCTCCCAGCTGAGCGGGGAGCCTGATGTAGGGCTTGATACCAGGACCCTGAGATCATGACCTAAGCCGAAGGCAGAGGCTTAACTCACTGAGCCACCCAGGCGCCCCACCTAAGGAAGCCATTCTTGATCCATACAAGACAACACAAGCTGTCCGCCTCCATTATATACACACGCTCAACACCACGTGCTTTTACTTCCCGGCCCTGGTTACATTTGCAGTTATCTGTTCATATCATTACTTGTTTAACACCCTGTGTTCCCAACTAGTCTAAAAACTCTGGAAAGACAGGAACTACATCTGTTTTGTCCACTATTCTATATCTTTAGTATCTAAATAGAACCTGGCATCTAGTAGACATCTAATAAATATTTGACAAATAAATGCTATCTGCAGTAAATGTTAATAAGATGGATGTCTCTCTCTTTTTTCCCTTTCCCTTTCTTTTCTCTCCCTCCACCCCTTTCTTTCCCTTCCTTTTTTTTTTTCCCCCTCTCCTTTTTTTCTTTCTTTTTGCCTATCAAAGACAAAAATCCAATGATCTGAATTCTAGGGAAAGGGGAAATTAGGTTGCATATTCCCCTTCAGAGAAAAGGATTACAGATTAACTCAAACTTACCTATACCCTTATTTCCTGTAAATATACATAAATTGCTGGTACACTAATCAAATTTCTCCTGCTCATGGGGTTTTGTTTTGTGAGTAACACACTTTACTTTTACCAATGAAGAAATAGTCTAGATATTTAAAACTCCTGAAACTTAGGAGGGGAAATAATTTGGGATAAAAAGCAAGGAAAGACACAATATTTTAGTTTGTAAAATTGGTTTATTTACAATTGGTGTTTTAAAATTGTATTTGGAACTTTAATTTTTATATATTTGCCTGGCAGGCATTCTGTGTTTTCTTTAGTATGGAGGCAAAGAGTAGGAAACCTGAGTAAGTTTGAATTTAAGAGGTTTACCTGCTGCTACAGTCAGTAAAATTTACCTTTTAATCCCTGAGAATTAGTAAAGAGTCAAAAATATTTTCATACATTCAAATGTAAAAAGCACATTTTAAGAACAAAAAAGAAGAAAGCTACTATAATTTATCAACCTCCCCAAATTTGGCAATATTAGGAGTCCCTCTTCCACAAATTACCCGAGAGGTGTGTGCACAATGCATGAGAGTTAGCAGGTCCACCTGAGGAGACTAAGATGCTCTAGTCCTCCGATTTTTGTATCTTCTCCTCTTTTAAAAAGTATTCCTGGGAACTGATGCACAGTTTATTCAAGTAATAGAAATGTTCACTGCTAGCTCAAATCCCCCCCTTTCTAAATTTTATATGTGATACAGAGCTGAGGGTTTTCTTTTACTGTCCTAGACCCAAATTCTTTATCAGACTGCAACCTGAGGCCCAAACTGTTTTTGCAAAGTCACGTTGGAACAAGTCACTTCAGTTTCCTCAAATATCAAGTGAGGATAATTATAGCTTACAGGAATATATAAGGCTGAACTGATGTTCATACAACACCATGAGGCCTGTGAAGTCTTCTTCAGAAGGAGCAATGCTCTGGGAACTTATCAGTTATACCTTGCTGCTCCTTATTAGAGATGACTAGTTAATAATACTCCTAAAATGTCAGCTTTCTTTGGAGGAGTAAATATAAATTCATTAGTTTGCTCATTAAAGTTCCTTGAGAAGCAAAGGAATGGCAATTATGTCCTCCCCGATACATAGGAAATGTAGCAGATAGTAAGGACGTGCCCACAGCAAAATAGGATGTCAAAGTCAAGCCAAATAAAACCAAAGCCTGTGCAGTAAGATGCAATTTTCTTATGTATATGCAACACACTGGCAGTCATTTTTCATTTTGGACAGTGGTAAGCGTCACTAATGACAAGTGTTTATTTGCCTAATGACTAAAAAAACAAAACAAAAAACAAAACCACACAAACCAACAAACCACAGCATAATTAAAACTTCTTAAACACAACAGTGAAACAAAGTCACAAATACTCTTTCTTCAAATCCCTCTTAATGCTCTTTCCAAAACAAAATAAACTATTTTCCCCTTTCCCAACAATGCCAGATGAGAACATTCTGGAGTGCTAGTTTGAAGGCAACTTTGAAGTTCCAGAAATAGTTATTGATTCCCAAAGCAAAAGGATTACAGAAATTCAAATAGAATATAGCATTAATCAATTTAAGAAAGAACTTTGAAAAGATCTGATAGAAGAGAATGAGTGGAAACTATAACCTTCTCTGAGTACATCAGATCTGGACATTCAATCTTAAATTGCTGCTTTAGCATCTAGCTTCCAATTTTATACGTGACGCACGTCTCTTAATTTTTTCCCCCTCAATATATTGGTTTCTTGGTTAGTTCATCAGCTGGTATTTTTTCACTGGGTAAGAACTCTGATTAGCAAGAGAAGCAGTCATGGGAGATTATAGCGTAGGATATGGTAAGACCAAGTCTGGGTTGGGAAACCCCTACAGTATTCCCTTGTTTGACGCAAATCCAACTTCTGCTGCAGGAAGCCACACTAAGTAGTTTTTCTGCTGTTGGTGGCAGTAGGGGTGTAAATAGAAATGTGAGGTAGTTCTTTCCACAAGAGGGAAATATTTGTCTACACAATATCCCTGCAGTGTCTGACAAATTACTAGAGCATCTGCTTGCTGTCCACCTGTAAGCAAACCCTTCACTTGGTATTAACTGAACTTGGTAAATCACGAGCTAGTTGCACTTTACAGGCCCTATTTTCTGATCCAGCCATGGCAGAAAGAGACACAAAAACCCCCCAAAACATGAACCATGGAGACCACCAAGTACAAGAACTGCAAAGGCATAAGCATTAAGAAGCTTATGGGGGATCTGGTGAGAGCATATACGAATCATCTGCCAGAAGTTGGGCACAGAGAAGAATAGACTGGTGGGGAATAATTTACTGACTCCGCTCCCACAGCTTGTCACCTTGAAGGTTCAAAAAAAAAAAAAAAAAGATTTGATATTTCAGCAGAATATAGAACATGGCTGCAGAGTCTGTATAAAGGAAAAGTAACGTAGAAATATTACAGGTTAAGGAACAGGATATCCTGAGAAAAGCAAGAGTTGCCTACTAAAATCGTTAGTCTTTCTTACTTGGAGCTTGCACATTTATACTGAATAAAAAAGAAAAAAATCAATTGTAGCTGACAATGTTTGCCTTCTAAACTCTCTCCAGGCTACCAGACCAAGAATATCACCAGAAATAGATCAGGAGTTAAATTATAGTTAGAAAAGGGGAGAAAAGTAAGGTAGGACATTAAATTTTTATTCTGAAATTATCTCTGGCCACGACAATAAAATGTAACAAATATTCACTGAACAGTCTTACTCCTGTCTTCAGCTGTACAATACATACAGTATCATAGAACTGGCCACTAGGATTAAAATCCACCAGAACATATTTCATGTTAAGTGGCGACAGCAGCATCTCACAGAAATGTTTACATACATATATACACAGTCCACATTCAACCATTTTCACATATTTTCAGTACACACAGTTGCAGCATATTACAGTCACGTGTCTAAGTCGTTGCTCGATAAAAACCCAAGCCACTGCCTAGACGTAACTGTAGCAGTTGAGCTGAGTATAATTACAATTGATTTTATATGTCCATAGCAGAGAGATGTACAAGCCCCTAAGAAACAAGAGTTGACAAATACTTTTTTTTTTAAATGCTACCGCAGCATTATGTTGGGCGATATTAAAACCTTTACCAACCAAATCAGTTTTTTTAAAAGTCTTCTGCTTACCAGAAATATTCTTGATGAAAAAAATTACAAAAATGAATGCTCTCCTTAAAATAACTCACACTTTTAAGATTCCAATATGGCCCAATGCTACTGATGCCTGAAGTGTTGCCTAACCTCCTGATGGAGTCCTTGAACACGACTCCAAACCACACATTAAGTTTAAAAGTGGCTGAAGTGCCTTGCACCCAAATTGTAAAAATCCCTGGCCATCCGTACTAGAGCCAGGCACATAGAAAAGGAATGCACTTTGGTTCAGACCAAATGCCCTGGGATTAATCACACTATAAAATTAAATGGTTTGAGGTAAATTTTTACAAATACAGTTGGTTTTTGTCTAGTGTTAGCATAACAAAAAAATATCATTTAAAAAATCAGTCTGATGTTCAGATACAACAAAGACCATCTTTAACCCCTTAAACATAGGAATTTCCTGTGTGACTAACCAGTGGTTACCTTCCTCGATGCCTGATGATGAGTCACGCCTTACGGTTTCTATTAAGGCCTGTATTAAATACTTAAATACTGGGTATTTAAGACAGATGTAGCTCTGCAGAGGTGGGTTCCATCCTCACTGCCTGGTATTCAAAGAGTTAAAGAGGCCCCCAAACGCATGCCCTACAACATGGCATTCGGAACAAAAGGCACATTGTTAACACTAAGGGCACAACTTCTCCTCTACTGGTGATCCCGCGTCACCGTGCTGTTCCACTGTCGTAGCAACGCCCTGACGTGCTCATGCGCACTGTGGAGGTGCAAGGAACGGAGCCAGATGAGACTGCAGCCAAAGACAAGACACTGTGCTAGTCTGAAATCTGAAAACAGCTCAGACATCCCTAGACAATGGTAACCTGTGAGCCCAAGGGCTGTTTCCAAGCCAACTCCTAGTAGCCTATTAGAGCCCTTCATTTATTTAAGATCACAGAGATGCAACTTTTTTTTTTCTTTTTTGGACATCGTAATTAAGCTAGAATTTTTTTTCAAAGCAGCCCTATCACGAAACGCTGAACACGGTAGCTCTTTGTGAATGAAGTAAATTTCACTGTATTTGGGGACGGGGGTGCATAGCGCTGCCCATTATAGTTTGGCTTTAAAGTTTCCGGTTACATTTGTGAATATAGTCACAAATGCACTATTGGCATCTTAAGAACTAGTTTTATGTGGTGGGGGAAAGACAAGCAGTATTAGTCCATTTATAGATTTTCACATGTATTTTAAAGGGAAATTCTTACTAATGGCAGGCTCGGGTTCACAGAAACCTAAATGTGAAGGTGAGGGTGGGTATGGAAGAGGAGCACTGCAAGGGGAGAACAGCCTTTATGTTTTGGTTTCTTTTACTGACCTCAAGAAGCAAACCATCGTTCAGAGGCTTATGGTTTTTACAAAGCCACCATACCAAGTCTCACACTTGTTATGCCTTTAAGTCAGAATTTCAATAATAAATACACATAAGCCACTGATTGGGGGTTTCATCATGTGAGCATTATTTAAAAAGCAACTTACTAACATATTATTGCACTTCCACAGATTACATAGAGATGTGTACAGTATGCTGAAGAATTTGGGGAAAAAAGCTCTAATTTCTAAATACAGAAGTACAAAGTAATTTATCAGTGACACCCTTAAACAGAAAAGCAAATAACAACATCACTATCTTTTTAATAAGCTAATCTTATTACTGTTTTTTGGCAAATATCTGTAATATTTCCTGAGTGTTTTTCTCCATCAACAACTGACAAAGCCTCAAGATAAGTGTTTTGTTCCAAAAACTACTTTCTTTTTTCTTTTTCCTTTTTAAGTAAGAGAAACCGTAGGACTAATAGTTAAAGAACTTAACCGGAAACTCTTGGCCTCGCCGGGGACCATGCTTTAAGTACTTGTAAATCAATTTACAGGCAATACAATAATATCTGTGCATATAAAAGAGTATTTATCCTAGTTTACACTACCCAAAACCTATTTTCCAAACAGGCAAAAATCTTTCTATATTAAATTGCACATACTAAAAAATTTCTTCAACGTGCCTTGAAATTGTTAAATATCACTGCTCATACATTAGTGATAAAATACTGAATTTTTCACTTTGAAAATATTTATTATTCAGAGACGAAAATATTCTTTTACCTAACTCTCAGTTACTTTCCCAGGTAAAGTGTCATTCCCACAAAAACAATCAGTGCAATCCAAAAGAAAATAAGATAGAGAAATGCAATTTGTGGTATTTCTAATGACGCAAATAAGTCAAACCATTTAACTTGCGATTGAGCTTCTCCTCCTTTAAATTTGTTATTAAAAGTGGTCTCATTGAACAGTCACAATGACTTCTGTTCAGCAAGAGGATTTTCAACCTTCTTTCTCTTTAAAGAAAGAGTTGATGCTTTCCCAGGCTAAGAGAACCTTACAGTGGCACCTGAAAAGTGTGAACTCACTCTAATTTGCTAAACCTTTGGAATTATGGAAATCCCCACCTTAAGTAGCTAGGCTGCTGTTCTTTTTTAAACTGGGATATGAAACAATGGTCATAATCACAGCTGAAATGTCTCTCTTCTGTATTAACAGTCTTGGGATATATATATGAAGGAAGGAAAAAAAAACCTAAATGCAAGCAACAGATGTGTGGTAAAAGAGGAACAGAGAGGAGGAAAGCAAAGAGGAGGAACAGTTCATGGAATACATTTCTATATTTAGGTGCAAAACCAAGTCCGTGATCTGAGGCTTCTTTACAAAACAGCTTGCTGATCATATTAGAAAATTTGAAGGAACACACACGTTTCTGTTTACCCACCCAGGTGTGCTTGGCCACCTTTTAGAAAGTCAGAAGGCTAAGTGGGCATTTACAACCTTGGGGAGGTCGTGTCTAGTTTGACCACTGGTTTGGGGAAAAAAAGTCCCTAAGGTGCAGTTCTCCTTAGAATATCACTGTCGTCCTGACCATTCTTCTCCCACCCTCGCTACCACCCACGGGACTTACGGGAAACGGAGGCAGGACCTGCTACCCCTGTGCGTGAACCTGGCGCATGGAGGGAGGAGGGGGCCTTTCGGGGGCAGTCGCCTGGGGAGAATATACTATGAACCATAGAAACAGTGAATGTCTTCGACACCAATCTGTAAATGCGCAGCAGTCACGAAGTAATCAATGGCCTGCCACTGATGTTTATTACTCTGCCACACTAGATACAGTAAGGCTCATCATACTTTTAGAACACAAAAACAGTTTCAGGAAGTATAAAAACTTAAAGCATTGTCCCCATGTATTTTATAAAAACAAAATGAACAACTTTCTTACATTAAAATAAGTGCTGAAAAGATACAAATGAGTTGAGTTATTGAGCAAATAAAAACAGGTCTGAGCTACTCCTTTTCAACCCGATAAGGCTCAGCAACGTCGTATCTTTCAGATTACCAGCATCGGGGGACTCAGCTCAGCTGACAAGTTTGGGCAACACTGTCCTCTGCTGAATATTCCCATTGGCATCCGTCATCTGTGCCAGATTAGTCCTCAGTTTGGAAGCTGAGCTGGAAGGTGGAGGTAACTTGGAAATGGACGTGATAGCACCAGTGCTCTCGGTTATCCTTTTCACGGATGTCTTCTCCCCCGTCGGAGGCTTTGGCAACCGCCTCCTCAGCCAGGGGTGCCGTAAAGCCTGGCCAGGGGTCATGCGAACCGCAGGATCCCATTCTAAACACTGTTTTAAGAAGTCAAGGAAAAGGGGATCGTCACACCCCTTCAGTGCATTCCCCCACTCTCTGCTCTCAGGTGGGCCCCTCAGTTTCCCCCGCCGGGAACGGCCTCCATTGAGAACCACAGAGCCGTCTGAGAGAGTCGTGACAGTGCAGTAACGGGGATAACCCTTGGAGCTCACAAAATTTTTGGCTCGTTTGGACGCATCCAGCAGTTTCTGAGAGGGCATGCCCAAGAGTTCAATCATACAAGCCAGCTGGTCCCCTTCATCTTCCCCAGGCAAGAGTGGGTAACCAGTCAGGAGCTCTGCTAGAATGCAACCCAGGCTCCACATGTCGATGGGCATGCCGTATCTGGCACCGAGGATCACTTCCGGAGCCCGGTAAAAACGGGACTGAATGTACGTGTAGACACGCTGATGCTCGTAACAACTGGAGCCAAAATCGATCACTTTAATCCCGCTTCTACCCTGCTGTTTTAACAAAATGTTCTCGGGCTTAAGGTCACAGTGAATGATTCTGTTCTTGTGCAAAGCATCCAAGCACTGTAGAATCGAGTGGGCAAACTTACGAACCAGAGGCAGGCTGAAGCCCTGGAACTTATTCTTCTTGATGAGCTCGTAGAGGTTCATGCTCAGCAGCTCGAACGTCATGCAGATATGGTTCCGGAAGGTGAAGTTCTCCAGCATGTGGATGACGTTCATGGTGTTGTCCTTGTCCTGCTTCCGCAGGTGCTCCAGGATTCGGATCTCCTCCGCCGCCTGCCGGTGGAACCGCTTCTCGTTCCGCACCATCTTCAGGGCCACGTGCTGGTGGACTTTGTGGTCGTAGGCCTTGACCACCTGCCCGAAGCTTCCCTTCCCGATGACCTTGAGGACCTCGTACCTGTAAGCCACGTGATCATGGGGCACCTGCACGTAGGATCCCTGGTCGTCGTCATAGCCTCCATTGTTGGGCCCGCCGGTCATGCCCTGGCGCTTCTTTGCATTTGGACCCAAGAAATAGATCTCGGGGTAGCTGAAAATCTCATGGTGCTCGAAGGTGGTCAGCTTCTGCATGTATTGCTTCATTGCTTGTTCAGGGGTCAGGGGGGTGGCCTTCGCCTTCCCCAGGCCTTCCATAGACTTCAGAGATGTGGCGCTGCCCTGCCGTCTGTGGACGCTCTCCAGCTGCCGCTCGGGCACCACCGGCAAGCCCGCCTTCCCCACCGTGGTGAGCCCATTGGGCTGTGTCGTGAGCACCGTCCGCTTGTTACTGTTGTCCTCGAACAGCTGCTGAACCTGGATCTGGCCATGGCTGTGGCTGCTGACATGTAAGTGATCATTCATTGTGTGCTTACTGCCGCCGATCTGGAATGCAGAAAGCAACCATGAGGAGGGTGCAAGAGGTCTGTGTGTCCACATGGGCTATTTTCCAGGTCAGCCCCCAGCCCACCTTTACAAAACCTGATCTGCCTGCATTTGCGGGGGGAGTCAGGTGCACTACAAGGGAAGAGCTGTACGCCCAGGAGGGAACTCACGAACACCCTGATGGGGACAGCGGATACAATCCCGACAGCCTCTGAGAAAATAGAGAAGGACGAGCGGCCGTGGTAAGGCTTTGCAACATGAGCTCCTGCAAACAAGGCCACTGTGAGCGCTCCGCCTGCCAGACCAGCCGTTGGCTGCACTTATCCAGGATCTTCAGAGCAAGTTCCCTTGGAGGCCGAGAACATCTGTCTTGTTTCCTGGCCTCTACCTAACATTCAGCACAAGGCCTGGCATGCCCCAGGCATCCCGCTCAGCCTACACTAATGTGAAATGAAACAGGACACAGAGAAAGCACGAACATGTGGTCTCCGTCCCGGCTCCGCCCCCTCCCCCTTTCACAGTTCACTCAGTAGCTTCCTCGTTGCCAGGAGGGCAGGGGCCACGTCCATCTTGTCCACTTCTCTTTCTCCCATGTCTCACTAGCTCTGTTGTAAAAACACCAGCATCTTTATTCTCGGTCTTCTCTCCTACTTGGAGAACTGACTACACCTAGGAAGATGTATGAACCGCTGGCAAAAAAATCTACACTTTTCGGCTTGAGAGATTCCCATGTAGATATGCACTGTAGCATCCTGTAAACCCCTCATCTATTTTTAAAAACGTCTGGGCTTCATTGACTGTGATGACCATTTAAGGCCATTCAGCGCGACAAACCAACCACGACACACTTTTGGGCCTTCCTTTGGTCAATGGCTCAGCTCTGTGCACAGTGTATTTCCGTGGGCTGCTGGGATACTGGGCTTTCCAACAAGGAATACAAAGTAGCGACTTCTATTTCAGGCACACATGCCAACCCTGAACATTCCTGTCTAACAAAACCGCCAGTGCAAGCCAAGGGGCCCCCAGCCTTTTACTGAGAATCTGCTTGGGATTTCTTTCAAGTATTATTATTGCAAAGATGTGAGGGAGGGGAGAGCACTAGCAGCCAGGATGCCCTCTCAGTTAGGAATTCTCACCAGCCTCAGACAACCACCCACAAGTCTTAATGCATCCTGCTTGGTGATTTGTATATAGAATCTTAAGGATCAATTCCTCATTCACAACCCAGCTCATTCATCCAACCAGTATCAGCTAAAGTCTAGCCGCACAAGTGGCACAGGCACTGTTCTCTAGGAGCTTGTAACAAATTAACCGAAATCTTTTGTGGTTATTTTTTTCTGTGAGCGCTTTCTGAATCCCACCTTTCGGGCTTTATATACTACCAAAAGGGTAGAAGCAATTTCTCTATGTAATATCGCAATTTGGGAAGTGGTTTGGGATCACCTGGATTCCAAAATGAAATTTCACGTCCTTCTTAGTAGCAGACCAAGACCTTCGAATTTTCTTTAACGGACATATCGCCTGCACAGTGATTATCTGAGGAATGACTTTTCTCTCTGCTTGCTTCTAAAACAAAGTAGAATATAGTATAGTCCCTGGGCTTGTCCAAAGTGTGATTTCATAGAGTGAGGGATTTTACTTCTCACACCAATTCTGTGAAGACTTCTAGTCAAACCCTTTTATTAAAGTCATCAATGATGATATCGCATGCTAAGTGAACTTTTGTCAGGGTAGCTGGACAGGTTATTATATCCCCACTCGATGCCAAAAGCGGAATGGTCCATAAAGATGAATGAGGAAGTCCATGAGTATATACAAAAGTAGTACAGGCTTGTCCAACTGCTTTTGTTCCCAAGCCCACTCTCTGCACCCCTCCTCCAAAGACCCACTGTGGTCTTTTAAGCACCAGGAAATACAAGGACCTGAAATTCAAAAGCTATCTCTTCTAGAGAACCATTCTCTTCAAGGTGGGAAGGAGTGATTCAGAAAGAAAACCTACATTACCAGTGTACACACTACAAAAAAGCATGAGGCTTCACTAGGGACAAAATTAACCTTGGGGCTTTAGCAACTCCTAAAAAGAGAGCAAAGCAAAACTTTCTCAGCATCAGAAATTCACTCCAGTTTTTGCAACAGCAATCTTCATCTTTTGCACAATTAAAAATTTAACACACGTTTAGTGACTAGCACCAAAGAGAGCTTGACTATTAACTGGTTCACCTACTCTCTCTCCAAACGCTTTTTCTGACTCTTCTCAGCTGTCTCAACTATTAGTTCACCTACCCTTGGGTGGGTTCAGGGGTTCCCCAGGGTTCAAGCCTCAACTCTCCTGGCTTCTCAACTCCCATTAGTTCTCCCTACTTGATCCTGACCACGGCCGCGGCTGACATCTGCCACCCACACCACCTCTAGCTGGGGCCTGCCCAATCTACTCTCCTGGGCTCTGGCCCTTGTGTCCAACTACAGACCCATGGCCTTTCCCACAAGCAATTCAAATCCAACTCCTGATTTTCCTACCAAAACCATTACCTCCTCCCATCTCCTCAATTTCCAATAAACAAAAGGCTTCACCGCCACAGTCACTCAAGCTTTACATCTAGAAATCCTTTTCAGTGTCTCCCTCACTTTCCAAGTCCCCATTAGGCCTTGTCGTCTCTCTCCATCCTACTTCCTCTCCAGGGACCCGGCCTCACCACCCACTCCTGTTGTCTTTCACTGGGACACCGGAAGCTGACTCCTAACACGCCCCCTTGCTTCTGGGTCTAAAATTCCTCAAATCTCTTCTCTCCAAAGTACTTCTGGAGCTGTCACTGAAAACTGTCAATCTGATATTAACCTCACTTTTGCTCAAGGCCTACAACTGTATGCCATTTCCATAGATAATACATGAACTGATAGGCAAGGACTCCAGGTTGTGAAATGTAGAACATAAATGACCTCAGTCCTTCCTTCCAATGTCATCTACCACTGTTACAGTTCTGAGAGTAAAAAAGCTGCATTCCCCAAGACCTGTGGAGATACCAAGCTCTTTAATGCTCCTCTGCTTTTTGGTGAAGTCATGTTTCATAGTGGTTACAAGTTGAGACATCTTCAATTAGACACACGGGGAATGAATCCCAGCTCTATTACTTACTAAATGCGTGACCTTGGGTGATTTACTTAATCTCTCTGAACCTCAGATTATTTGCTGTAAAACAAAAGGCAACAGGGCTTCTCATTAGGGCTATTAGGATTAAATAAGGCAAAATGTATAGAGTGCTTAGTAAAGAAGAGCTATTATTATCATCCTTTCCAAAAGCTGCTTGGAATCTCCTAACCCCTCAGTCTTCAATGTCCAGTGCACCTCTCACCTTTCCAATAAACTGTCCCCTTTCCTTCCCTGTGCGTTTAGCCCACGGATAGACTGTTAATGCCTAGTTCATCTTACCCTGTTTTGACACCAGAGGTACCCACCTGGCTGTGAGCAATTCAAGGGCAGAGTCACCTCTTATCTTTGTTAAGTCCTTATTAACATAAACCCAAACAGACAGAAAGCACTCAGGTAATATCAATTGATTGGAAGAACACATGTTAACAAACCCTTGCTAACTGATAACTCTCTGAGTTCCATTTGGGAACCATCTTTGTACCTTCATAAGAAAACACGAAGTTAATGCCTGGGGAATTGGGAATCCTCCCTGGTGACCCGAGTCATAAGATGTTAGCCTTCCAGTGCCTCAGCAGACTTAAAGGCAAACGACAGCCAGTTAAAAAGGACCCAGAGTAGATGCATCACCTAAACACCTCAAAGCCATGGGTGTCATTTAAAAAAAAACAAACTCCAGATGTTAAGGGGGATTCAGTTGAGTGGCAGTGGTAAGGAAGGCCTTTGATCTCAAACTCACTCAAACTGCAGGACTCTCTAATCACAACGAAATTCTGAAGCACAATTAACTGATTAGAAAAAAAGGGGTGGGGGGAGCTCTAGAAGAGCCACACTATTTCCAGAACACATATGCCAGGCCTACGTAAGGGAAAGGATATTAAAAACCTCTCACTCTGCCTCCTGAAGTCTCAGAAGGTGGCTTATTCCTATTTGCCAGGGCCCACCTAGCACGGCTGTCGCATTTAAAGCATGCAGAGAATGAATGCTGTTGTTAGGTACGATGTATGCATGCAAACAGAGAGACCTACAGAAGCCTTCTCTGACCATGAAATAGTTTAGTATTAAAAATTATGTAAGAACATGGGACGCCTGGGTGGCTCAGTTGGTTGAGCGGCTGCCTTCGGCTCAGGTCATGATCCTGGGATTGAGTCCCACATTGGGCTCCTTGCTCAGCAGGGAGCCTGCTTCTCCCTCTGCCTCTGCCTGCCCCTCTGTCTGCCTGTGCTCGCTTGCTCTCTCTCCCTCTCTCTCTGACAAATAAATAAATTAAAAAAAAATTTATGTAAGAACAATAGTCTAACCAGTTTGGTAGTTTTAATCTCTTCCAATAATAAAGTGGAAAATAGAAGATACTTCACTGTGCTAACATTTTTGAGCATCTTGAAACTTCCCTGAAGTCACCTTAGAAATGCTGTAGTGTTATGGAATAGAACTGAGTGCAAAAAGGTTGGATTTTAGCTGCTCCTCAGTCACAGACAACCTATGTGGCCCTAAGTCAAATATCTACTTTTTCTTCTTCAAAATATTCCTATTTTTAAAACGAGAATACTCATTCTTCTTTAATCCCAATTATTTTATAAAGGTAAAATGGTAACTGGAGATGGTTTTAAACATCGGAACAGTTATGAAACTGATCTAATACTAATACTTGGGAATTAAAAAATAAGAATAATATTATCTCCTATACAACATTAAAAGAAAAAAATACTTAATATGAATTGAGATAGTCACTGGGTACACTTTTAGAACAAACAGAAACAAACAAAATGACTAAGTATACAATAATATATCCATGGAGACAGGGAACAAAAGGGCAATGGACTAAATAAATTCCAAAGTTCACAGTCTTTATAATCACATATTTACCCACCTTACTGTATCATTTACAATGGAAAATATGGGCAAGCTCCTGTGACAAGATCATGTTCCTCTCCTCAATACACTTTCCCCCTCTTACTCTAAAACAGCTCTTCCCAGGTATAATTGCTGTGGGATTTAAAAAAACAAAAAACAAAAAACAAAACAAAAAAAACCCCTTATCAACACCTGAAAGACACATGAGAATATGGATCTGCAAAGATTCCTGCATTTATAACAAAACAAACACAACTTCCTAGAATTAGTGGTGTCAAACCAGATGTTGAAGCTAGCTAGGCTCAGAAGGGCTGGCCTTTAGCTGGACATCAACTGGATAGGGAATCCTGACCAAACCAGTTAACCTATTTCCTCACCCGTAAAACCAGAGAGTAGAACCAGACAAATGCTGTGTGGTCTTTTTAAACTCTCCTATTCTAGGAAACCTGCAATGTTGTACAAATAAAATCAAAACTAAACCACAGTCAAAACCCAACTTCACACTTTGCAAGCCAAGTCTCTAATGACCAACAGCATACTGGAATTTTAACTGTAAGATAAAAACAGGTCAATCAGGCAGATACCACAACAAAATACAAGCATCCATTCCTGGGAGTCCTCAGAACGACCCTCACATCTTTTCATTTCTGGTCCACGGCAGGCTGTTCCTCCAGTGGACACCTTCTGTTTTCTCTAATCTCGTTACGTGTACCTATTGGAAAAAGTAAATCTAGTAAAGCCCACTCTTGGAATCCAGATGCAAACCAAGTACTTCTTTCCAGGTCACACCAAGTCAAGTGATTGCACTCACACATGGAAAAAAGTGGATGTGATCATTTCCAAATTGTCAGATAATTCCGAACCAAACAAACCCAAACCCCTAAAACCAATGGCTGTTCCTCAACTAAAACATCACTATAACAGGAACATTCAACCATTAACATACACAATCAACCAGCCTGACAGATTCTCTTCCACCATCAACAGTGCGACACAATCAGTTAACTTCTGTGTGGTCAATTCCTAGCCCTTGGTCATGTGTTAAGGGGAGGGGGGACAGAGAGAGAAGGGAGGGAGGGAGAAAAAGAGAATGACTAAAAACAAAATGTTCTCCTATACAACTTGTGCACATCGGTCCAGGTCTAAGGGGAGATACTCCGCTGTAGCCATCCTCTCACAAATTCTCTAATGAAGAAGTTTCCCCATAACACCTGACCCTCAGAGCTGCTTCTCTGTAGAGCAGAAATGGCCTTTTCTACAAGAATTCAACTTTCAGGAGGCAAATAAAGCCATATTCCTCCCAAGCATCCCTCATGAAGAACCACCTTAGGCCGTTCCTCTGGAGGATCCAATTGGAAATAGCACCTGGGAAACCATCGGTGCCTCCAAAGGGCACAGCCCCTCTAAGCAGTCACCTTCCAAGGGCGATCTCTGCGAGCTGAGAAAAGGTACATGCTGCAGTCAAATCCAGTTTGCCAATCTGCAGCCACTAGTCCCACGATGGGTTCTCCCCTCCCTCTCCACCCACGGAGGGACCACAGCACCTGCCAGGTGCCCTGCCCTGCCCTTCTCCCTTCCAAAGCAAAGACGGCTCTTTCCTTTTGAATAATATCCAAATGCAGAATCCTTACATGGGTGGCTTGTTGTTTTGACTGCTGCTGTGGCTCTTATTTTTGTTAATGTTAATTACAATTTCTGCTGTGCTCAAACCTGTAGCACTCATAAAACATGCTTCCACACGCAGGGGCAATTGGCGGTGCTCCCTGCTGGCTGGAGCCAGGCTTGGGAGGCTCTTTGGGGGATCGATTTTCCGGGCAGGACGGCCTGACTGTCCCCTAACACAGATCTGTTCTATAAATACCCACTATTCAACGGGATGGGGGGGAGGGTGCAGGGGGATGTTTATCCGGTCAGAGAAAGGAGCTCTGGAAAGCAAGGACGGAAAAAGGAGGGAAAAAAAAGAAGGAAAAAAGCAAGAAGGAAGTTCCGAGGAAGAGGAGCGCAGGGGTGGGCGGGCTCCAGAAGGGAAGTGAGGGGCCCACGCCACGAATCTTCCTTTGTGGCTGCAGCTTTGGGTTCACCCAAGTTGCATAGGGTGGCGTCCAAGAGAGGACACTAGCCAGGGGTGTGGAGACACTCGCACTTCGACTTCTCTCCTCCCGGCGTCAGACCACCACCGTCCGGGTGTTTATGCCCCCGGCTCCTCCCGCACCCCTTCCCCCCGGCCTCCCGCGGGCTGGGTCTCACCGTGTGGGCTGCGGCGGCAGCGTTGCTGGCCCGGAGAGGCGGCAGGGCGATCGGGGAGGGCGGGCCGGTCCCCACTCCGCTCCGGGGAGCCCCCGCACCGAGCCCCGGGGAAGCCTGAAGCTGACGAACGGCGCTGTCCCCTCCTCGGCCTGGGAGCCACGCGCAGGAGGAGACAAAAGAGGGTCAGGGGAGAGAAAGTCACCCAGACCCCGTCGCCCCGCCCCACCCCTCTGGGTAACGAACCCCGCTCTACCCAGGAGAGAGGCCGGATGGTAAAAACTGGCGTCCGGGGGACTAAAAGGGAGCCCCGGCCCCGGGTCCCAGGCGCGCAGCCCCGGGTGGGGCTCGGGCAGCTGCAAAGTTAAGTCCGGCGCCGGCGCGCGAGTTCGCGACCCCGCGGCGGAGCCGGGCTGGGCCGGGGCTGGGCGGCCCGCGTTGCAAGCGGCCGCAGGCCGGGAAGAGGGCTGGACCGCCGACAAGGGCGCGATGGCCTCGCCAAGCCCCGGGCGAGGGGATGCGGAAGGCCCGGGATGGCCCCCGCCGGCCGGGTCGAGGGTTCTGCTCGGTGGAGCCCTGGGGCCGGCGTGCAACAATGAGCGGAGCCGAGGCGAGGGCGCGCCGTCCGCCCGGGGGCCCCGCCGCGGCGCAGACTTTGTTCGAGGTCCCGCAGGCGGCGGGCGCCCGCGCCACGAGGGTTGGACCCGGGCCGCGCGGGGGCCGGCGGGGGCGGGCGCCCGGGGCGGCGTGGCGGCCCGGCCCTCCTTACCGGTCGGGTAGGCGGCGGGAGCGGCGGCCGAAGGTTTCCTGGTTAACATGGCCGCTGGAGGAGAAAATGCATTTCAGGGCTGCTGTCTCCGCTGCCGCCGCCGCCCGTCCTGCTGCTACTTCTCCCGGCCGCCGCCGCCTCCCGGTCGCCCCTCTCGCGGGTCTCCGGCGCCTCCTCGCCGCCTCGCGTCAGCTACAGCCAGACACACACAGTCCGCTGCATCCCCGCGGCCCGGGCCCGCCGCCGCGAGTCCCCCGCTCTCCTCCTCGCCGCCGCCGTCCTCCTCTTCCTCGGGCGGCTGCAGCACCCCCCGGCCCGTGCACATGCCTCGCCCTCCCCTGCGCGCCGCTGGCCTCCCCGGTTCCCTCACATAGGGCGCGGGGGAGCGGGCTGCGCCGCCACGACCGACTCGCTTCGGGAGCCTCCTCCCGGGCTCGAGCGCGCGCGTCCCCGCGCACACTCGCTCTGGCGACCGCGCGCGGCGCGGCCCGGGAGGGCAACCCCGCCCCCGTTCCCCTCCGCAGCCGGCGCAGGCCCCGCCCCCGGGCTCCCCCTCCCCCCCCAGCCTAGCCACAGGCGCTCGCGTACACCCCACCCCCACCCAGGCCACCCTCGCGAGTCACTACCCCACCCAGTCATCTGCATAGCCACCCCTCCACTCCCCGGAAAAGTCTGCAGTCTCCGCTCGGCCTCCGCCTCCCCCTCCGGCCATCTGCACGGCTCCCCTCGGCTCCCCTCCTAACGACCTTTTCCCCTCCCAGGCCCCCAGCCCCTGCAAGCACCCCTCCTTTTTTCCTACAGCGCAACCTACCACTGCTTCTTTCCCCCGAAATCGCTGCAGAGACCCCACCCCTCCCACGAGTGTCCCCCAACCATAGGCATTTTCAGCTTTCTGAACCCAATGGCTGCGCACAGACAATGCTGTCCCCCCACTCCCGTCCCAGTGGCTTAACCGCCCCCTCTCCCCAGTTTATCATGTAAATAACTTAGTCGTGCGAGGGTCACCTCGATAAGTCAAGCCCAAAAGAGGGCCACAGCTTAGCTTGGTGAGCCCTGAGCGTGGGCGAAGGAGGGGGCTGCCCTCCCACCTCCACCTCCACCACACACACCCTCCCCGATTTACTGACACCAAGTGACCGCTTTCCAGTCTCTAGGACAGGGGAGGCTGAGAGGCGCTTGTGGATGGCTGCTGGGGAAGCGTTGGCTGTGGGTTGCTAGGCAAAAATAAACATCGGAGACACCTCCCATTTCCTTACAACTCAGAGCCTTTCTCCTGCGCGGCCACACGGAGAGACACACCTTCCCTTCCGCTCTCCGCGGTCGGGGAGAGACACCTTTAACATTCCCAGAGACAAGTTTCTCTCCCCTTCCAAGACACGCGGAGAATGTCCCTGCCCTCCCAGCTTGCCATCTACAGCCTCTTTCCCTCGAAGGCTGAAAAAGTGCTTTCCCATCTCACACCTGCGTCCTGTGGTGTGTGGAACGTCCTTTGCACAAAGGTCACAGGTTTGTCACTTCAACAGTTAGAAAGGACTGCGGGCTGAAAGCTATTCGGGGCACTTCCTTCCGGAGAAGTGCCCAGTTTCTGAAGTTCTGGGGGACCTGGGTCCATTGTGCTCCGCCTTGCCAATCTGCGGGGCCTCTAGCTGGACCAAGTTTGCAGGCCTGAGCTAGAGCCGACCCAAATCACTAGGAGGGCCACCTCCTGCGGAGTCCCATCGCCCCTACTGTCTGCAAATTGTCATAGCAATTCCTCGGATGGGGCACCCTCAGCATTCTATAAATGAAACGGAGGGTCTCAAAGATGGACTCTGACCCTCTCAGTCTCCAGTGACCTTACAGAGGCATTTAAAATAGTGGGCATTGGCAGAAGAGACAAGTGGTAAAGAGTAGAATTTTGCCTAGTGGTATGTCCCTCCAAAAAACCCTTTCTTCTTAGTGCATTCAGTGCCTTAGTGCCTTAGAAACTTCAGTGGAAACTAAATATGGCAGCTTTTTCATGAATAAGGGAAATGCTAACTACAGGAACTCATGGTGTGCCAAATTAATATTAATCTACACATTAAACACGAGGAAAAGGAGCACTGACTTTTTTTTTCTTTTTTTAATAGAAGGACACAAATAATCATTAACTTTAACCAAAGAAAGAAGAAGATACATTTTGGGAGAACTTTTCCTACTATATTGTTTTATGACATGGCAAGTATAACTTCAGTTTTATATTTTTTGGTTGTTTTGTCTTAAGGAAAACTTGTTATTAAGTCTAATCTTTGGCTCTTTTAATTATCAATGGCATGCCTTTTTTATATTCTTTTATATATAAAAGATATAAAAATATATTATATTCTTTTATACATAAGTAAGAATTATATTCTTACTTATGTATAAAAGAATATACAAAATACTAATTTTGTATAAAATTATGTATATATTTTTAAATATTAAATATATTTTAAATATAAAAATAATTATGTATAAAAGAATATACAAAATACTAATTTTGAGCTAAGTAAGAATTATATTCTTACTTAGCTCAAAATTAGTATTTACAATTTGTTGGATTCCTCTCATTTTGTTAAATATTGATGACTTCAGCCTAAATTAAGGCTGAATATGTGTACAAATACACCCCTTAAGCTTTCAAAGAGAATGAACTGGGTAAAAGCTAGGAGTTACTACCCTCAAACTTTATTACTTTAATGCATCATTATTAATTATACTGAACAGTTACTTCTTTATTAAATTGTTTCCCAAATATTATCATGCTTAATCTTCACAACTCATGGCCTGACCAGAGTTGTATTGTTGCTAATAATAACCTGCTCCAGTCTGTGGGTAAGTGTCTGCTCTTTGATTCTTGCCTGTTGGAAAAACCCCATCTGTTTTGTATGTTTATAAAATCCAGGCTTCAATAACAAATAGGTAGGCAGGATGTGGCCAGATTAGAGAGAAGGAAACTTTGGGGAACTCAGAATGGAGCCTTGTGGAAGGAAGTCGAGTTTTCCCGGGGAAAAGGAGTGATCATAGAGAAATTGGAAATGAACAAGAAAATTGCTGGTTTCACAACACATTCACTCCTTTAACCCCTTTATCCCAGAAACATTTACAAAGAGTTTAGTATGTGCAAGGGCTCCACGATATGATGACTTATCAGATGTGGTGGGCTAGGCTTCAGTCCGGCGATCTAGGACCTCATTCTTTTATCTGATTCACGGTAACCAGTTAACATATTTTTGCCCTGTCAGTATTGGGGCTACACAGTCACGTAAATAATTTCTGGCTCTGGTCATCATTATTAAAAAGTTCACAGTCCAGGAGAGACCAGACACTGAATGATGTGATGGTGTTGAAATTGAGGCTGGTGAGAGATCCAATGGGGACACACAGAGGGAGTGACGAGCTCTACCTGAGTGGTGACTGGCATCCGAGAAGCTGTGCTTCCCTAAAGGTTTTCAAGATGCTTGGGAGTTTGCCAGGAAGACAAGTCAGGCCAGGATATTCTAGGCAGAAGAAATAGGGTGTGCAGCGGTACCAGGATATAAGATGGCGTAGTATATTCTGGGAGAGGGGTCAGCAACCAAAACAGGGGACACTTGGGGTAGCAGGGAAAGGGTTGGTACTGTCACCTTCACAAAGTTAGGGTTCCTGATGAGAGGTCAAAAGTTATATGCGGATTTTCAACTGCGTGGGGCTGTTGTGCCCCTAATCCTGATCTTGTTCAAGGGTAAACTGTATATAATAAATATATATATTCAATATCGACCTCTATCGCTCCATATAACTTATTATATATATAATATATGTATATATTATATATAGCCCATTATACACTACATATGCATATATATACGCATATATATTCATTTTACATATATGTACATATGTATGAAATCAATGATCAAGTTCCTGCCATGTGTCAGGCCTGGCTCTGGGTATTTGGAACCAAGCAGATCGAGTCCTGGCTGCGTAGATCTTGTATTCTAGTGCGAGGAGAACGACAAGTAATAACACGTAGGGCACACGTCAGGTGAGTAGAAGCTTTATGCGGGAAACGAAGTAAGGTACGAGGGTAGAGAGAGACCGGAGACAGGGCTCTTTCACTCAGGTCCAGCGGGGAAGGCCTCCCTAGTGAGGTAACAGCCGGTGGGCGTGCGGCAATCTGCAGGCAGAGGGCCTGCGGTGGAAACACGCTGGAAGCGCGGGAAGAGGCCTGGCGGCCGGCATCGGGGCCGTGGGCTGCGGGGAACGTCATGGAGAGAGGTTGGAGTGAGCCAGGATCCTGGTCACGGTAAGGAACTTGGATTTTTACTTTGACTGGAAAACCAAGGCTGCCTTGCTTGAAAAGATACCAAACTTAGAGGGGGACGTTACTATTTATTTATTTACTTACTTATTTGACGCTCCAGTGTCTGCAAAGTTTTACACCTGTTCTAATTCACAGCCTACTAGGCCCTGTGGAGGGTAAGAACCAAACACACTATTTTCAAGCCACTTTCCGCCTAGCTTGGGAGAAAACTTAAATATCAGGAAACATTTCAGCCGCACGGTGAAGAACACGTGCTTTCTGTTTTCCGGGTTCTCCCCCAGACCCACGTTTCCACCCTGCTCTGGGCCATGGGAGGCTTTCCAGAAGGCCTCCCTGGGCTCCCTTGCCCATGACCTACTAGTTGGGTTTAACCATTGGAAGGTCCTGACAAGAGACCCAGCGGCTTGAGGACAACCAGGTCAGGCTGCTTATCTCCCGGGCTCTCCCCGTGCCAGCTCACCACAGGTTAGCTGTGTCCCTTAACTAAAGCCCTCAGCTCGGTCAGGCAGCCCTTTCCTACAGCTACAGCTACTCCCTTGGAGTTCTGGACACTGTTCAGTCCCCTAGCCCCCTTAAGTCTGGAGGTGGTCAGGGTTTCTTGCTGTGGCTAAATCTAGGGGCTTGATTTTCCCTTGTTTCCCTTCGCCCTATCCGTAAGCAATGTACACAGTCCTTTAATTAAACTCTTTGTGCCATGTTTTTTTCTCCCAGTTCCTGACTGATACAGAGGGATATATATATATATATATCCATCCTATCTAGTATAGGTTATGGAATCTAAATGCCATGTAACTCTAGGGGGGCAGGAGAATTTGCTCGTTGGAGGAATCGGAGAGTGGGATTCCTGGCAAAGGCAGAATGTGATCTGGGCCTCAGAAAATGAGCAGACTTTTCTTAGGCAGAAGAAAAAGCTCTCCAGGCCAAGGGCACAACGCGAGTGAAGGCAGAGAAGTGGGAATAAGCTGTGCAGAAGAACAGCAGCCCCCAGAACAGAGAGGGGAGCTGAGGAGGACCAGGGAACAACATGGCGGGTAGTGGAGTGGGGCGTGTCCGGGTCCTGGACTGCAGGGAAAGCCAGAGAGAGGAGTTCCCGCTTGGTGTGGATGAAAACAAAGGCCACTAGAGATTTCTGAGCTGTGAGTTGACCTGAGGAAAGTGCTTAGCAAGGAGTGATCAATTTGGCTGCAGTATGTTAGAAAGACACGAGTAGGGAGGGAGTAGAGACAGAAGTGGCTTCCAGAAGTAGCTGAGGGTAGTGGCACAGGAGGCAGGAGGCAAGTTCAGAAGAGTCTGGTTCAGTATAGTCCTGCTCATCAGAGAAACCCAGAGATGCTGAACTGAATCCAGTTTTGAGGGCTTCTAAGACCTCAGTTAGATGGAAAGAATGCAGCACAAAGTCTAAGGCCAGGAATCTTCCTCGAAGAGTAATTTTATGTCCAGATAGTATTCCAAGAACTTTACTGTGTGAACTAATAGGATTTTCACACCCATCTATGTGGTTACCACTTTCAGGACTAAGCTGAGATTTGACCGGATCACCACCACCATCGCCTCAATCTCAGTAACATTTCATGTCACAAAACAAACTTTTCAGAGAAGTCTTTCATAAAAACATGGTCGTGCAGCTGTGGTCATTCTCGGTAACCCATTACCTAAGGCAAATCGTACTTCACAAATGAGAACGGTGAGACGGGAAGAACAAAATGGCATGCCCAGAGCCCCAGGTAGGGGTGGAGGAGGCATTAGGGTCAGAACCCAGGGTTTTTGACTGCTGACAGTCTTTTCTATTTTTTTCCAAGCCAAATGATTATAAAATTGCCTTAATTTCAGAGATGAAGGGAATGGGTATTCCCTGAAAGCACGTGCCACAAGATGGTCAAATTTTGTTGGCTTAGGACTTTGGGGACAAATTCCTATTTTGACATTTCCAAGAACGATTTGATTCTGGTCTTTATTAAAAACCGGTTTAAAGAATTCACTTTACCAGATTCAAAAAAGTCCAAGCACAAGTTAAGGAATTTTGTGTTTCTCCTATCATAGTAAATCAGCCTCTTTGGCTCAAGCAGATGGAAAAGTCAAGGAGTCTACAGGCAGTAGAAGGGGGTGCCCTCCACCAACCTAGATCCTTGGGGAATTGCTTTCCATTAAATTATATGTTTATTTGTAGTCACACTCTTATTCAGTTTAAATGGGTTGACAATGCGCTTGTTCATTAAGCTTGTATAAACGATCACTGGATAATCTAAGCCCCAAATTCACTTTTTCTTGTTTTGTTTTGTTTTGTTTTGTTTTTTGGTTTTCAATTAGCTTAGCAAAAGGAAGAGAAATTGTTTTTGGTGATCGAATAATTTGAGTACTCATTAAATAGTCCTTTTAACACTTTTATATTCCAAAACAGCTTTGGCTGAAGAAAACCTATTATAGCCAATACACTGCGCTTGTCAATTGTTTCGCATAAGACGGTATTGGACAAGCCCACTGTTTACATAGCAGTGTTCTCTTCAGAGGTTCTGAAATACGAAAAATGAGAGCAAATGTGTGCATTTTGCACACGTGCAGGGGAATGGCTCTTGACTAGCATCTCCAATTGACAAAAAAATAGAAATGACCCAAGAAGTAATGAACTACTAGTGAACAGATAACATCAATATATAAAGAAAGAAGAGATTAAGGAGTGTGTCAGTGGGTCGGTAAAAAGAGGATTGCGTTTTGGAGAAAGAAAAAATATTTTTCCCAGGACTGGGAAGGGACAAAAAAAATGTAAAGCAGCTGGCAGACTATAGAGAGAAACAGTTTCATCCAACAGCAGAAGAGAAATAAGCCATAGCGGAGGGACTGGAAGAATGAAGAGGAAGAAAATGGGTGTGGGGAGGCAGCGAGAATCAGGAGAAGAGGGAGAGACTATATAGAAATTTTTGTTTATTTGTTATTTTATTTAAAAGATTTTATTTATGTATTTGACAGAGAGAAAGAACACAGGAAGGGGGAAAAACAGGTAGAGGGGAAAGCAGGCTCCCCACGGAGCAAGAAGTCAGATGTGGGGCTCGATCCCAGGGCCCTGGGATCATGACCTGAGCCGGAGGCAGGTGCTTAACCGACTGAGCCACCCAGGTGTCCCCAAGTCTATATAGAAAGTTTTATAAGGAAGATAGGCACACGCCCAAGTGTTTGGGGTGAGGCTAAGCATGAGGTAAAGGGGAGAAAACAAGACATGGAAGTGGGACCGGAATGCTCGCATCCCATGATGTTCTCATGCTACGTGTGGCTCACCTTTCTGAGTGATCTGACCGCTTCTGTGTCTGCCTCTTTCCACTTAGAGCCCTATGTGTTCTCCCTCTCCCGGGGATTGTTCCGTTCCAGCCTTCTATTTTCCCCTTTCTCTTGTCTCATGCCAGTGTCCTATTATCTTTTCTCTCGGCCTAATCCACAGGGAGTGAGGAACCTGACAAACATTTCCTACAATACATACTTCAGAGGAAAGAACTTCTCGACTGCTGTGTCCTTGAGCTACGTGCGGAGCTCTGTGCTGTTTTGCCTGAGCCGCGTCCTCGAAGCCTCACCCAAAGAGTGAGGCAGGTGTGTTATTCTCTGATTTTAAAGAAGAGGAAATGGAGGTTGTGAATGGTTAAGGGACTTGTTAGAAATGGGCAGTCAATGGATTTGGATTCAGGGAAATCTGAGGTCAAGGCTCACTCTTAGCCACCCAGAATGACCTGCTGATTGCTCTGGGCCATGGAGAAGGCCCACGTGGTTCCTTCTGACCTACTAGGGGCGTCTTTGGTTTCTGTAGCGGTGTATCTGCATTCCCCTCCATGGCTGGCGAGCGGAAGGGAGGAGTAATCTCCTCCACAGAAGTCCTGACATCAGCACGCTCAACCCAAGCAAAATCGAGGGTCTCTTCCTCTTTTGCAGGACTGTCTGTTTCCATGGTGCTGTTTCCCAGCTCAGCCCTTATGTTGCCTTTCCTTATGTGCCTACCTCTGTTGAACAGAATTGCTTCCTCTAACTACTGAGCTATTAAGACAGCATCTGGGGGAAAAAAAAAAAAAAAAAAAGAAGCCAGATCCAGGGAATTTATGCAAAGAAATTATCTCTCAAGAATGTGGACCAGTACACAATTACACGTTCCTGATGTGATTCAGACAAGTACCATCACATTTGTAAAGGGGAATGTTGACTAATAATTTGACTTGGTAGAGAAAGATTATCCAACACCAAGAAATTACTGCCTATTTCCGATCTTTGAAACAAACACAAAAGTGTCTGTAACATGGTATTTGGTGAGATTTTCCTCCTTGAGGAATGAAAAATCAACATAATCTTTCTCTGAAAGCATTCCTTTATCTAAAGCTGTTTTGTGTTGTGAGCACAGCCAAATCTTGTTAAATGACTAAATATCCATAACCCAGAGCTACTTGACAAGAATAAAATAATATGATGACCCTCTAAGAAGAATTTAATATTCTGTAACTTGATAAGGCAATGGAAAAGAGAAAGACACCTCTCCTCCACCCTTCTTTTATTCAAGTTTCACATGGAGTTAATTGGTGGTGAAGGTTGTGAACGGGACTGTGAAGAGTAAATGGCGGGGGGGGGGGGGCACCAATATCCTGAAATCTGACAAGGTCTTACGCAGTGCCAAAGAAATCACTGAGCACACACATGTAGCTGGCACTTGCACCAGGGTCCAGAGCAGACCGAGAACTTCCTTATTTGTGAGAAGGGACACATTTTTCCACAGCAGTTTCCGACCTCAGGCTTACCCCTCTTAACCCTCTGTCAGCAAATCTCTTGAAGTTTGCAAAGCAGGATTGCAATATTCTGGTGAGTGACCAAGTCATGCTGGTCTGTCAGCTTCCCCTCGAACTGAGCTCTTCCAGCCTCGTTCTTTCCTCCCTGGATTTCTACACATCTTTTCTCTCATCATTAAAAGTTTTCCTGAAAGGATTTGGGGTATCTATAAAATGGGAGTGTGGGTGAAATTCACTAAAACGGTCACTCTTCTCTCTAAATTCTAAGTCACTTTTTCTTTTCATCTCAAGGCGTAGATGATTTTGTCTTAAATCCCCTAACAAAAACCTAAAGACACTTTGATTTGTCACTTGTGGGACCATGTGAACAGTGATTTGGAGACTCTAGCTATGCTCTTGCTCTCCTGGGAATCGGAGCTAGCATGAGGCGGAACTTACCGACATACTCACACCTCCGGGCCCTCCTCCTTCCAGACTCCTGGAGCTCGGCCATTACTTTAGGGTCTTGTTTCCTCAGCTCCCTGTCCCTGTTTGGGGAGTAGGAGGGAAGAAGTCACTCTCCCACTAAGGCCTTAGCTCGTAAAAACTTTAAGATATTAGCCTACTCTGGAGAGATCTCTCAATTATTTTAGAAAAATAAATACAAACATATATACATACATACAAACAGACATCCTCTGCCCCCCAAATCTATTTGTATGAGTAGAAATGAAGCCACTCTAAGACAAGAGTCTCTTAGGAAGCTTCCCCGGAAGACAGAACTCTTCCCAGACCCCTGCTCGAATCACAGCACCTGACCAAGGGTCCAGCCGCCTGCTTAGACTACCCTAGCATAGAGGCTATCACAGGATCTCAATTGAGTTCAAGCTTCCCCCCAAATCTGTTCAATCATCTAGTATTCTTGCTTTTCAATGAAGATTTCTGTATAGAATGATGGAGAAAAATGACTTACTAAGAAAAACCATGAAGGCTAGCCTTAATCATAATGGAAATCTCTCCTTCCACTTGTTCATTCCAGCCAGAGCTAGTTCTTTCCCATCAGCCTATATAATTTCTGAAGCCGAACAGCCTTAAAAAAAAATTTTTTTTTTTTTTTTGGGAGAATCTCGTAAAATGTCAACCTATTTTGGAAGCAGCAGAGCGTGGCTCTGTCTCATTCAACATCATACTTAGGCAACTTTATCCTCTGTAGACAACTTTAATTTGAGAAGATTTATGCAAAAGTAGTAACAAAAGCCAATAACTTTCATTTTTAGAAGTTCTGAAAAGGGGACCCTTACGTTGTTTTCACACTTCTGTATTTGAATACTAGGACTTCCTATTGAAACAGAAACTTCAGGTCACATTTGAAAAAAATGGTTTCTCCTGTGTAGGAGTAATAATTGCTATAACTGCGTTGGAATTTTGTGGCTGGATTTAGTCAATAATTAAGCCTATTGGTATGTAAATGGCAATGCTACAAGTTGTCCTATGCTCCAGAGACCCAGGGCAGCTCGCAGCTACACAGGTAAGTTTTGTTTGGCTTTTACACAGTGCTTTTTGAAAATGTGCACTAAATGCCAACATTTCAAAATCAGGAGGTTTCATATAAACATCTCGATTTCTGGCAATAAGGGTCCATCTGGCTGCATGGTGCTCCCAGCCCCGCAGAACAATGAAGGACCAACCCCCCCCCCCTTCTCTTACTGCTAATCACTGAAGCCCACATCACTTCCTGTTATCCCTCCAGTCTGGTTCTCTCCCCTTTGACATTATCTGCCTGTCAGTAACAGTGTTTGGGTTTTTAAACCCCTACTTGGAGTTTTGTATTTCCTCAAATCCTCCCCCCACCCCCACCCCCGCCACCCTTTGCCATTGTTCCCAATTGATCCCTACATTGATTCCTTTTTTACCTCTCACCTCTGGTTTCTTAGTGCTACTGCCCCACCTGATGGAGGTCGACCACAACTTGGGTATTTATGCTGAGGCCTTTGAAACTTGTGTTGTACAAAAATAACTCTCTGGCACAGGAAACATGGGGTTCTCTCGTGCTTGAGAACCAAACAAGTTGAGACTTGGTGCCAAAGAGTGTGGAGACTCCAAATGCCACTGCCTCTTTGAGACCTAACAGTTAAACAGGGTCTGCCCCTTGGTGACTTGTGGCAGCTGCTGTAGACAGCCCTATTCTGGGAGGCTCTCTACTCCTTATAAACATGCAAGTTATATTCTGACTGCGAGCAATTTACTTTCTCTGAAAGCCAGTGTTGAGGTTCTCAGTTTCTTACAGAAGTTCATCAGCATGTTTTCCATCAAGGGGCAATTCAGATATGTCTCAATACTACGGAAGCACTTAGCTGTAAGGAATATATTCAGGATTCAGAAGAATTAGAAAGCAAAGTGCTAACTCGACATTGCTGCTTAGAGAGCTAATACATAAGTATTTTGAACTTAACGGGTCTAGTTTTGCATGTCTGATTCCATCTCTCCGAACCTGTTTATCCCAATGTGCTCTCCACCTCAGCAAACGGCAACTCCAGCCCTCAGTTGCTTGGGCCAAAAACCTTAGAGTTGTTTTTGGTTTCTCTCTTGCTCTTACACATCATCTCCTATCTGTCTGCAGAGCCCGTTGGGGATCCATCCCCAAAATGTCTGGAATCCATCCATGTCTCACTGCTGCCACAAATATCACCGTGATCAAAGGTCCTTATCTCTCACTGGAGTTCCAGAAATAGCCTCTTACCTGGTCTCCTCTGCCTCCTTTAGTCTATCCTCAATGCAATAGCCAGACTGATCTCTTTAAAAGGTAAATAAGAGGGGTGCCTGGTTGGCTCAGTGGGTTAAAGCCTCTGCTTTTGGCTCGGGTCATGATCCCAGGGTCCTGGGATCGAGCCCCACATCGGGCTCTCCGCGGAGAGCCTGCTTCCTCCTCTCTCTCTCTCTCTCTCTCTGCCTGCCTCTCTTGCCTACTTGTAATCTCTGTCAAATAAATAAATAAAATCTAAAAAAAAAAAAAAAGATTTAGAAAGGTAAATAAGATCATGTCATTCCTGGGCTCAAAACTCCTCAAGTTTTCCATGAGCCAGCATAAAAGCCAAATTCCTTAGAGGAGCCAAAACTCCTATATGACTCATATGCTCTCCTCTTATCTTTACGTCTCTACACTCAGGTCGTGTTCCAGCCAGCCTAGTTCACTTTGCTCCAGCCACCCCTCTCCTGTTGCCCATCCCCAAACACATCATACGTGCCCTGCCTGGGGTTTCTTTGTGTCTTGGGTCCTTGGCCTGGAATGTTCTTTCCCTAGCAAAGTCCTCACCTCCTTGAGGTCTTTGCTAAACCTTGCCTTCTTGGTCAGGCCTTCCTTGACCACTCTATTTAAAGGGTTCTTTGTCTCATTATGTATTTTACTCCCTTGTTTTCCCTTAGTCACCCTCCACAACATGTATGCTCCACAGGTATAGTCTTTGAGGGCAGCGGACTTCTTTGTCACTCTTTTTTCCATTGCTGTTTTTCAGAACCTAGAGCAGAGCCTGAGACGTAATTGTCCCTCAGTAAGAATTTGATGTTTAAGTTAGGTAGAAATGCCATCAGTTTAAACTTTTCTATTTCAACATTAAAGTCTGCAAGGAAGAATGCATGCTTCCAAACATGAGCACATTTGCATTATCTTTAAAAGGATAGAGCCCAAATAAAAAGATTTACTCTTTAGATTTTTCTGGACTTACCCAGCAATTCCTGGTTTTTTGAAGCTAGTCCCTACTGCTGAATTCCAACCATGTGGAACCTTAATTTCTAAACAAAGGACAATTCACCCTTTCAAATTAAGTCATAATAAGGGGTAAATGATTCGGTTTGGCTCTTTTGGGGACTCTGTTTGCTCTCGTCAACTGCACAGAGGTTTCTAACGCATTTTAAATAAGGCCCTCCCGGGAGGCATGTTTAGCTCCTTTGGGTCTGTGGGGCATGTTTCTGGGTCTGAGCTCCACTATTAACTCATCATCATTGACTGCTACATTTGTCTGGTTAAATTAATTAAACAAGGAGGCCATTAGACGGAAGTGGCTCTGATGCCTTAGTAGCTTAAATAGATAAGCAAACCGAATCCTTAGCCTGTAAGTCCCTCAAGGTTAAGAAATCGAACCCTAAGAACGACTAACTAATCACAAATGGCTATAGCTTTGGCTCTAGCCAATCAAGTAATTTCCTTGTTTTGCTTCCAAATCTTCTCGGTAAAATTCTTTCCCCAGCCCCTGTTGGTGGACCACTCTGAGCCATTTCCAGTTTGGCACTGCCTGATTCAAACTGATTTTTGCTCAGATAAACTCTTAAAATTGTTACTATGCCTCAGTGTCTCTTTTAATAGTTCTAACACCTTGATGTGGGTTCAGACGTTACAGCTCCCAGGCTCGTATTATTTCAGTGCCGTGTGCTGCTTCTGAACTTGAAAAAATACAACCGCAGGGAAAAAGACAGACACGAAGCCCAGCAGAAAAGTCTGCTACTTCAGTAGAAACAATCACAAAACACGAGATCGACCGCCTTAAAGTTTCTGTCAACTGTTTGTTAGGGTTAGTTTAGACATGGGTGCGATCCTTGTTCATTACATATGCCATCAAATAAGGCAGGAAAACTAAGTAAGTGGAACTCGATCAGTTGTTCAATGTGACTATTAATCCTGGAGCTGGTAGTCACGAATTTCAGGGAAGTGTTTAATGCAGACTTTTCTTCCAAGCCCTGGGTGGATAATCCAAGCTAATATTGACAAAGCTCTCACAGGGCACAGGCCCTGTTCCAAGCCCTTATATATATTAACTAACTACAACGCTGTGATGTGGGAGTTGTCCCGGAGGAAGTTTCCCTCGACCGAGAGTCCCCAGCTGGGTCAGAAACTTTAACTGACAAAGACAGACTAATAGGAGAGAAGCATCCATATTTTTACTAAATTTTTACTCATACACAGGAGCCTTCACAAGAGAATGAAGACCCAAAGAAGTGACCAGAGCTTTTATACCTTTTAGGCGAAGAAACAATAAACTTGTGGAGAATTAAGACAAAGGGGTTTGGGCTCGAGGTCTAGATGGGGAAGA
The DNA here is from genome assembly GCA_004024625.1 of Mellivora capensis. Taxonomy (NCBI): domain Eukaryota; kingdom Metazoa; phylum Chordata; class Mammalia; order Carnivora; family Mustelidae; genus Mellivora; species Mellivora capensis. The sequence continues at coordinate 65,980 of PISX010005064.1, read as the reverse complement.
AGTAACTAGGAAGATAAGAGTGAGTTTAAGAAGGTTTGTTTGTACGGATTTCTCGGCCCCAAATTCCCATCTCTGGTGATAACAGTATCTTCCTTTCTCTCAGAGTTTCACAAAGTATGTCAAAGAAGGATAAGGAGGAAGAGTTCAGAGTGACCTTCCTACTTCTGCCATTCTAAAAAAAAAAAATTCCTTCAGGGGCACCTGGGTGGCTCAGTGAATTAAAGCCTCTGCCTTTGGCTCAAGTCATGATCCCAGGGTCCTGGGATCGAGCCCTACATCGTGCTCTCTGCTCAGTGGGGAGCCTGCTTCCCCCTCTCTCTGCCTGCCTCTCTGCCTACCTGTGATCTCTCTCTAGTGAAATAAATAAAAAATCTTAAAAAAAAAATTCCTTCAGCTTAAGATATTTAATCTGCCAAGGTGCCATATCTTGGGATAGTGTATTCTGGACCCCATCATTGTTTTTAATCTGTATTTTACAGATGAAGAAACTAAGACAAGAGAGGGTAAGCAACTGGCCTGAGGTAACAGATCTAGTTAGTTGCAATGCCTGATTTGGACCCAAGTAGCCTGGTTTTAGAGTCCAGTTTCTTAACCAGTGCTGTTAAAAAAATGAGAATACAATAAAAAATTTATTTGATTTTTATCCCCTGCTTCTGGCAGAACTTCTAAAATCCTTGGAATTTCCTGAGAGATAGGAGTGTCTTTTGTTATTCATAAGAAGAGTCTTTGGAGCACATCTGAGATGGCTCAGGAGGGGGTTCCTGGAGAGCCTCAAAAAGGGGCTGATCACCAGAAAGACTTGTGTGATGAGAGGGCTGGAACTTTCAGCCCCACCCACCAGTATGTAAGGTGCCTGTGGGGGGAAGGGGAGCCGGGGTGGTGGGGTGGGGTGGGGTGGGTAGGTGGGTGGTTGCTGGAGATTAAGCTGTTAGCCAGTGGGATCTCACATGATCTCCAGGGACACAGTGTTAGAATTAAGTGAAATTTGTAGGACACCCAGGAAGTGTCTGCTGAGAATCGGACAATGATTTCCTTGATGGTATTGGAAAACATGCCAGAAATACAAAAACAGTGCTCAAATAATGAAGCTATTTATAAAGTCTTTTTCAAAGATCCGAATAGAGTTTAGGGACAGGCGTAAGATACAAATCTAACTCTTGCAGAATCAGTAGCCCTGCTTTGCATTTAGCAATCTTTGAACAGAGAGATCCAGTCAAGAACAGGAAGATCTAACCTTGAGCAGCACAAACTTGTGGAAATGTTTTTCATCTCACGGCTAAGCCCTGACTCTCTGCTAGGAAACCCCAGAAGTGACTAGATAGCATGCAACCTCAGAGAGGTGGCATAAAGGCATAGCAGGATATCTTCCTCCAGGGGTTTTTTCACTGAGGCCGATACCAGCACACTCCTGACACCAATGATGTCCGAAGAGGGAAGCCGGGCGGGGAGCGTCTCACTCGTCAGCTACACCAATGGCAGCATCTGGCACTACTCACGGGATGGCTCTCCTGCCCAGCAGCTTGGAAGGAGCACAGCCTTGCCTCTTCACAAATTCTAGGCACTTGCATCAAACATGCTTTCAGAATTCATATCAGCTTTCTTCTGTTGCCCATGTCTGAAGCCACAAGGAAGGCTCTTGACATTTTAAGTTGTAACTGTCTGTCCTTTACCTTCTCAGTCAGCTTTGTGCAAGACCTACAGAAAAATGACATTTCTTTAATTATTTAATTTAATAATGCAGCAAGAAGAAAAATGAAAAGGAAATTTTAAAAGATCTTCATATCTTTTCCAACAGAAACACATTGCTATCGACTGTGGAAAAATAAAACTCTTTCAAAACCTCTTATTCTAATGTTTAAAACATAGTTTTAATTTTCCCCACAGCACAAAGGGAGGGCATTTTGATTATGGTAAGTACTCGTTGAATGCCTAACACACCTGGAGAATTAGAGGACATAATCATCTTCCTAAGATGTCAATCTGGCCGTATTAGACTCTATTTCAATTTCCATGGGTCTCTACTGTTCTAGGAGAAAGTCCACATTGCTTAGCCTAGAATTTAAGGTAAGCAGGAGCCCCATCATGGCACAGGGCACTGTGGACATGCTAAGCCCTTCATCTGGAATGTTTTCTGCACACACTCCCTGCACCCCTCCTCTGGCCTTCCCTGTTTGGCTCTCAGTTTGGGCCTGTCTGTCTCTCCTGAGCCCCTCCTCTACTGACCCTGGCTTGGATGTTCTCCTGTGTGCCGCTAGGCTCCACTTTCATTGAAGATAGGAATTATATTTTCTCTCTCTCATCCCTGGCATTTAGCACAGTGCTGATACATAGTCTACGATTGATAAATGTTCATCTAATGAATGAATAAACAATATCATTTCTATTAGCAAAAAGGCAACATAAGACTAGGCCACATACTTCTTCTAGATTCCCAGTCAAATGCCATCCATGGCACACTCTTTATGTGTATTTCCCTTTCAACGTGTTTTATATTCATTCCACAAATATTGTTTGAATGTCTACTGTTTGCCAGGGACTGTTCTAGGTCTCTGAGGTATGCATTGGCGAACAAAACAAAGATCCTGCCAGATTGGAACTTAGGTTCTAGCAAGAAGACTGACAATAAATGTTACAAAGAAGTAATTATATGTGATGTTAGGTGATAATTATTATGGGGAAAAAAGTAGAGTAGGATAAGGAGAATCAGAAAAATGAACGGTATAGGTCTGTGATTTCAAATAGGGAATTAGGTGGGCCTCACCCAGAGGGTGAAACTTGAGCAAGTATTAGAAAGAGTAAGCGAGCATTCGCCCATGGATGTCTAAGGGAAGAAGGTTCCAGCAGAGAACAAGTGATGCAAATTCTCAATCTGAGGTAAAGGTTTGCTTAGCTTACTCCAGGAATAGCCCAGAGGCCAGAGTTGTTGGAGCAGCGAGAATGAAGGGGACTGGGGGGGCGGGGGGGAGGAGGAGATGAAGGTGCAGAGGGAATGGCAGAAGTGGGCATGTTGGGGGAAGGGGTGTAGGGCTTAAGTTCTGCTCGGAGGGAAATGGAGAGCCAGTGCAAGATTCCAGCAGAGAAATGACATGATCTGGCTTACATTTTGAATATGTGAGCCCTATTTGGGGAAGAAGCTCTATTTTAGTAAACTCGAAAATGATCTTTCTTCATTGATCGTTTCTTCTTTCATGTTCCTTGAACATTTTCTTGGCAGTCAATTTTGGGCCAGAGGTAGAGTTTCATCCTATATGAATGAGTCTTATCCAGTCTTTCTCAGCCAAGTTGTCTTGGCACACAGGAATATCGTGACCCATGGTGAGGATTTTCCCCAACATTCATAGCCAAGTTGATTTTTAGGACACTGTCTTGAGATGGAAAATAGAAAAAATGTACTTTTAATTCTGATTTGAACATATTATTTCAAAATAAGTAGCGATGAGCATTCTTATAATAGGGGGCACAAGATTCATGATGTGGTACAATAATTTATAATTATAGCCACTAATTATCCTATAAAATGTTATAGCATCATTGAATCAAGGTGATGTGTGGACCTTTGAAACACCACCAATGTCAGAGAAATAATCAATTCTGGATTTTTTTTTTTTTTGTCAGTTTCTAACATATCAAAAGAGAACATATACGTTTATTGGAATTGGTCCTGGAAATGTTCTGACTTCAGCCAAAAGGCAAAGCCACATAAAGGCTATTTTAGAAATAAACCAGAGAAAATATTTTACATAAGAAGACTATAAATGACTAATAAATCTGACCCAAAAAAATGTTTAACTGCACCAGTAACCAAAGAAATGCAAAGTAATAATGAGGAACTTAAATGAATTTCAAGGAGAAAAGGAAAAGGAAAAAGAGAATATTAGAACATTTGGGTAAGATTATAGGAATCAGGGAAGCATGCTCTCTAAGTGCTTGGGAGTGAGAACAGAGACATTGTCACACTGCTGGTGAACAGAAAATGATACTGTGGATTATAAATCTGGAAAAAAGATCACAGTATTTGGCTTTGTGCTTTTAATCCTGGGAAAGTGTCTTTAGGAGGTGATGCAAAAAAACAACAAAAAAGCTTAACTGCATCACTATTTTAGATAAAAACTTTATACCTTCCAATAAAAAGAGGGTTAAATAAAATATTTTAAAAGCATATTAAATATACTATATGGGAATATACTATATGACTTTAAATATTTTATGAAAAAATTAATGAATATGGGAAGATTCCTGTGGTATAACGAGAAGTTTGATGAAGAATGAAACAAGACACATGGTGTAAGCATTTACAAATATGTGATAGAACTAGAAACTAAATGGAAATACACTAAATTATTAACAGTGGTTATCTTTGAATAGTGATGTCACAGGGGGTTTTATTTTTCCTTATATTTTTGTACACAGAATTAATAATAATATAAATTATTGATGCAAGCGGCATTTACCCAACTACGAACAAAAATGGCATTATAGAAACCCTTAAGGTTGTCTAAGATTTCAAAGTGCTGTTATTAAGGAATAGATACACAGGATAAATAGTTCGTGTAAAAATCAACAAGGAAGAGGAATGTTTGTGCAAGGATCTGATCTCTCAATACCTACAAGTGTCCTTAGCAGGGACACAGTGTGGAGGGGAATTTGCAGGGTAATTTGCAACTCCTGATGAATCCATTCAAAATCTTCCATATGGGCAATAGAGGTCAAAGAACATTGTTGTTTTCCAGTTTGGTATTCACTCTTGGGGCAGTTTTTTTCAATGATACTCTACTTTAGCGTCAGGCTTGATACAAATAAACAATACCCTCTCTTTTTTCTGAAGAAGACTTTGTAGCCTTTCAGAGACAAGTTGTTTAATTTTGTTGCTGGTAAAGATTTGTATTGATTCTTTTAAGAACACGTGCTTTTTTTCTTTTCTTTTTTTTTTATTCCCAATTAAGTCCTTGGTCTAGAAACTTAGGAAAACCAGCATTTTACAGCTTCATTTTGCTGTGAGGCAGTTGTGTTCAGTGAGTTCAAAGTATCCCCAAGAGGTCTTCCTTCTCTTGGTAGTTCTCATTCCTCGGTTTGCATATTCTCTACACCTTGGTGGGTCAAATCGTCCCAAGTCTCTCTCAAAAGCAAGCCGAGTCCAGGGGCATTCAAAGAGTTTTCCGGAGAGTGTATTTTCCCTCGAGATTCAAAGCCTGGTGATTATAATGGGGGCAGATTCTGAAGTCTCCAGAAACAAAGCCGCATTAACACTTGCAACATTTCATGTTTAATTCTCTGTAAAGGCAATCTCCCAGGAAGCCCTCACCTGGTTCACCCACGGGAGCAGTTTCTTCTGGCGAAGGTTGTTTCTCATCTTGCTTCATCCTTTGGTGCTTTTGTGTATTTTCTTGAAACCCTTCCTCTCCCAGGAGTTGGAACACTTGATGCAAATTTGCTCTTCTGGTGCCCTGTCTTCAGTTTGGTTGGGTGAGACATTAGATTTTCTTACCAATGGTCACACAGGCATTTAGGCTCTTGCATTCAAGGCACAAAGACCACGGTAGGAACCCAAAGCTTACTCCAGGGAGATACTTTGCATTTCAGAGCACTCCCACATCAAGAAGAGGCATAAGAGGGGCACCCAGGTGGCTCTGTGGTTAAGCCTTGGACTTTGGCTCAGGTCATGATCCCAGGGTCATGGGATCAAGCCCCGCATCAGGGATCAAGCCCCGCATCAGGGATCGAGGTCCCTGTTCAGAGAGAAGCCTGCTTCTCTTGCTCCCACTGCCCCTGCTTGTGTTCCCTCTCGCTGCATCTCTCTGTCAAATAAATAAAATCTTTTTAAAAATTTTTAAAAAATAATAAAAAAGAAACATAACACTATCCTCGAAAGTAGTCAGGTGGGAACGGCAGGAGCACTTTTCTGTTAAATTCCTTACTTAGCCTGGAAATCACTTACCTTTCTAAAGGTCTTTTTTTTTTTTTTTTTTAATTTCTTTTCAGTGTTCCAAAATTCATTATTTAGGTAACACACCCAGTGCTCCATGCAATATGTGCCCTCCATAATACCCACCACCAAGCTCACCCAACCTCCCACCCCTCTCCCCTCCAAAACCCTCAGATTGTTTCTCAGAGTTCACAGTCTCTCATGGTTCGTCTCCCCCTCCAATTTCCCGCAACTCACTTCTTCTCTCCATCTCCCCATGTCCTCGTGTTATTCCTTATGCTCCATAAGTAAGCGAAACCATATGATAATTGACTCTCTCTGCTTGACTTACTTCACTCAGCATAATCTCCTCCAGTCCTGTCCATGTTGCTACAAAAGTTGGGTATTCTTCCTTTCCGATGGAGGCATAATACTCCATAGTACATATGGACCACATCTTCTTTATCCATTTGTCCGTTGAAGGGCATCCTGGCTTCTTCCACAGTTTGGTGACTGTGGCCATTGCTGCTATGAATATTGGGGTACAGATGACCCTTCTTTTCACATCTGTATCTTTAGGGTAAATACCCAGTAGTGCAATGCAGGATCATAGGGAAGCTCTATTTTTAATTTCTTAAGGAATCTCCACGCTGTTTTCCAAAGTGGCTGCACCAACGTGCATTCCCACCAACAGTGTTAAGAGGGTTCCCCTTTCTCCACATCCTTTCCAACACTTGTTGTTTACTGTCTTGTTAATTTTGGCCATTCTGACTGGTGTGAGGTGGTAGCTCAATGTGGTTTTGATTTGAATCTCCCTGATGGCTAGTGATGATTTTTTTCATGTGTCTGATAGCCATTTGTGTATCTTCATTGGAGAAGTGTCTGTTCATGTCTTCTGCCCTTTTTTTGACATGATTATCTGTTTTGTGTGTGTTGAGTTTGAGGAGTTCCTTAGAGATCCTGGATATCAGCCCTTTGTCTGTATTGTCATTTGCAAATATCTTCTCCCATTCTGTGGGTTGCCTCTTTGTTTTGTTGACTGTTTCCTTTGCTGTGCAGAAGCTTTTCATCTTGATGAAGTCCCAAAAGTTCATTTTCACTTTTGTTTCCTTTGCCTTTAGAGATGTATCTTGAAAGAAGTTGCTGTGGCCAATGTCAAAGAGGTTACTGCCTGTGTTCTCCTCTAGGATTCTGATGGATTCCTGCCTCACGTTTAGGTCTTTTATCCATTTTGAGTTTATAGAGGTCTTTTAAGAGAGTCATTCTGTAATGAACTTACCAGAATATGAGCCAGCGTCTTGTAGCTGAGCTGGGGAGCAGATCCTCCGTGCAGCCTCCGCTGAGCACAGCCCAAGCTCACACCCACAGGGGTTGCAGCTGCTTAGGGACATGCTTACATTCTAAACTGCCTTTCAGTGTTGCAAGGTCTCCATTCAAGGAGGCAACTTGGTGTCACTCTGGCCACCTTGGAGAACAGCTTGCTAAGGGAGACCATGGTGGAACTACTCCAAAAAATTTACTTCTGCATTTACCCACAGGAAGATGCAGAGGAGACTGGAGCTTTTTTTTTTTTTTTTTTTTTTTTTTTTTTTTAAGATTTTATTTATTTGACAGACAGAGATCACAAGGAGGCAGAGAAGCAGGCAGAGAGAGAGCGGGGGAAGCAGGCTCCCCGCCGAGCAGAGAGCCCGATGCAGGGGCTCGATCCCAGGACCCTGAGATCATAACCCGAGCCGATGGCAGAGCCTAACCCACTGAGCCACCCAGGTGCCCCGAGACTAGAGCTTTAAACCTCAAAGTTCAGGACTGGAGGAGCTAGCCTGCCTGTTACTGGTCATCGGCCCCAGACTCATTGGGTGAATTTCCCACTGGGTGCTGTGTGTTAGGAAATACTGGCTGGATAATCTTGCAGCCTGTCTCTTTGGGTTCTCTCCTCTGCTTTTGTCCATGTTTTATTTGGTGAGTAATCAAGAGCCACAGTGTCATGGAGTTATTCAGCCTCCCAAAATGAATGGGTTTGATTTGTAGTCACAGGTGTTCTGCTTGTGTTTACCTGGTGTTCCCTCCAGCTACTCCAGAGATACGGTCATTTTCCTGTTGTTTACAGACAAGCACCACACACACTTGAGAGATCTTACTACCAAGCATGAATGTTTTTTTAAACCTTGATTTGGCAGTTTTATAGAAATCTGACAGAGTTGGATAAGGAGACATAATGGCGTGTCTGAGATAAAGAAGAGGTTTAGGGCCTTGAGCCACGTTGTGAGATCGGCCAAGGGTTTCTTCTAAGGAGCAACAACCTAGCTTTCCCTTCCTGGCCTCTTCTTCCGAGTACCTGTGACGAATCATTAGCCCAAATAAACTAGACTAGCCAATTCATCAGAAAGTTCTGGGAGTTAAAGCAGCTATTCATATGCACTCCCTCCCCCCTTTTTTTAATAGATAAGGAAACCCAGGCTTTTCTTCTTAATATCTTATTTGTTAATTTATCAGATAGAGAGCACAAGTAGGCAGAGAGGCAGGGAGAGGGAGAGGCAAGGAGAGGGAGAAGCAGGCTCTCTGCCGAGCAGGGAGCCCGATATGGGCCTCGATCCAAGGACCCTGCGATCATGACCTGAGCTGAAGGCAACCGACTGAGCCACCCAGACACCCCATGGGAAACTGAGGCTTAAAGTAAAATGCCCAGCTTAGAGGTAAACAGCTTGTTAGTATAAACAAAGGACTTGAAGACAGATTTTTTTGGCCTAAAACTCAGTGCTTTTCCCTATGCCAATGATGCCTAAACGAACACTGATTGCTTTTTGTCCATAAAATGATCTGTGCTTAAGAAATAATTGGCTTCTCTGTCTCTGTAAAGGCGAAGACGGTTGTGATTACCACTGATAGCATCCGCACGGAGGGTGGAAGAAGCAGTCAGGGCCGCTGTGAAGGAAGAATGCGAAGCACCGAGCACTGTCGGGGCAGTTGAAGCCCACTGCCCACGCTTACCTGCCTGAGCTGGTACCTGGTGGCCACCCACCCGGATTCCAGAACGGAAGTTCACTACACGGTTGTGTCACTATAAAGCTAAGTGAAACCTTAAGGCCTTTTATTAAAGTGTGAAGGCCTTTGCCAATGAACATACATTTTCTATTTTAATATTAACAATAGTTTACTAACCTCTTCTCTGTTACTAACTTCTTAGCTGGCTTATCCCTGCACTCTTAGCAATCCACAATCCCAGGCCGAGAACCCAAACAGCGTATCTTTCCCTTTCTACTAACTTGGAATCCCCTAGTCTTTTCTGAGAAAGGAGAAGGCATAGAATTAACTGACTATTAAGACTGTAGTCTTAATGATTAATATGCCGTCTCTCCTTGGGTGTATTTTCCTTTGAAAAAAGAATAACCAAGGAAAAGGAATATTTAACCCAAAAGATTGAATAGGTCATGGTGGGATTTCCAATAATGTACATGAATAGCACTCTTGAAGACTAGGGCAAAAGAGGCTATTTAGGGCCAGGAGAGGGTGTCCCTCAAATTATCCCAAATTCTTTGCTTTGTGTACAGATGATCCTTTTAATAATAATTTGAGTGCCTTCAGGGAATGAGATAAGAACCTCACTTTTCCTCCTCTGCTTGAATCGTTGAACAAGAGCCAATAAACCAAAACTATGAAAACATCACAATGGGAAGCCCAGGCTTTGGGGCTAGAATCAGGTACTCAGACACATGTTTGCCGGGTACACTTGGGCACACCACACTTGGGCACACCACAAACTCACCCTCAGTTTTTTCCTCTGAAAATACAGGAGAAAATAGAGGAGAAAAAAAAGCTCCCTTGGCTTGCGGGATTCTGCGAGTCAGGTCAGGGAAACCACGGGCCCTCATACTTGCTCCTTTATACGCGAATGCTACTCCATCTATGTTTAAAGCGTGCCCAGTGCAAATACCTTTCTTTCTCCTCTCCAGATAAAAGCTGTGATTTCTTGGCTATGTTTCTTGAAACCAGGGAAATTTCTAGGAATCAGCAGCAGTTAGGAACACAGGGAATGATTTAGAAGCTCCCCTAAGAAGTCAGAGGACACAGTTCCACAGTAGAGATATTCTTCTTCTGCATCCTCCAAAGTTTATTTCCTATTCAAGACTCTGCAAGTTAAAGAATAGAAAGATTAATTAGATCCAAATCCCTACTCTCCTTTTCCAAGACCTAAATTAAAAGTCGTCACAAGATACCTGTGTGCTGCTCAAACTGCCAACATTTGAAATTTACAACGCCCTTGACTTTGTGTTTCAGGAAATTTGATTTTGAAATCTCATTTTAGGATAACAAATAGTCCTGCACAGAGTCCAAAATGTTCCTGGTTCCCAAGGAGCTGTGGTTTCAGAGCTTCTCAACGAAAATCTGAATATACAATCTTTTCTTTCTTTCTTTTTTTTTCCCCAATAAATCACTTAATATATGCGTTCTACAAGAACATTAGGATCTTATGCAGAACCATCATTTAATTCTCCAATAAGGCAAAATCTCCTATAAGTATTCCATACGGTCTCAATGATTTTTTACAAAGGCCAAAATAGGTCTGTAAAAGATGTATGCACATAGACATACTTTATTTTAAACTGATCCAGAACAAAACTGTTCTCCTTATCTGAACTCTTCTCAGCGCCCACACTCACAGTTTAATGTCAGCAACTACCTGAACAATCATTTCGTCGACAGCTGAATGCTTGGTCTTGTGCTCTGCTCAGAAGATAGCATCCGGCCCAATTTTGGGCACCATTCCACCCTTAAAGCATGCTTTTATATTGTTTCTCCTTTCTCTTACTTTTCATTAAAGAATGTGATCTTACTAAATGGGTTCAGCATCACCTGTATTCGCTTTGTGATTAAAAAGCAAAAATCTAGGGGCACCTGGGTGGCTCAGTGGGTTAAGTCTCTGCCTTCAGCTCAGGTCATGATCTCAGGGTCCTGGGATTGAGCCCCACATCGGGCTCTCCACTCAGCAAGGAGTCTGCTTCCCCTTCTCTCTCTGCCTGCTGCTCTGTCTACTTGTGATCTCTCTCTCTCTGTCAAATAAATAAATAAAAATCTTTAAAAACAAAAATCTAGGTTGAACAGAATGTGACAATCTATGGCTCAAAGTCAATCAAAAATCTATATATCTTTCCCAGCAGAACTCCTGACATGCCAAAGCTTCTAAAGTTTGAGATTTATTGACAGAACTTGTATTCAGCCTTCTCCAGACTTCTCATAGAACTTGCACTTGGTGTGTGGGTCGGAATTGTGTTCTGCTGTCACGCACTCATTTCCAAAGCAGCCTCTTGCCTCCACAAGAAGATTTCACCTTCCTAAGGGAGGAATCCGTCATGCCTTAAAGTGTTCTGGAACCCCTCACTGCGTCTAACCCTGAATCCGATGATCGATAGGTCATCAGTAAATATGAGATGAGTTAAAGCAAATACCTGATATTTGGAGATACTGTCAAATAGCTTGCTCTGGTTGGTTAACTAAGAGACTCCATTTAAACAAAACAATTTTTTAAAAAACTTTATTACTATGGAAAATTTAGAGAGATGATGTATGATCAAACCCATGTACCCATCACCTGCTTCAATCATTATGAGCTCAGGAACATACCTGCTTCATACAGCTAGTTGAGTCTTTCTTTTGTAATTAATAGATTGCTTTTGAGCAGCTTTAAGGTTACAGACAATTTAAGTGGGAAGTACAGAGTCCCCATATATTCCCTTCTCTCCAGTTTCCCCTATTATAAATTCTTGCATTAATGTGGTATGTTTGCAACAACGGATGAGCCATTATTAACACATTATTATTAACTAAAGTCCAAAATTCACTTAAGGGTTCACTTTTTCTGTCATTCATTCTATGGTTTTAACAAATATATAATGACGTGTATCTGTCATTACCATGTCAAACAGAATTGTTTTACCAGATAGTTTCTGATATTAGGAAAATTGCTATAACTAACTCTTAGTTATGTCAGAGTAAATTATATATACTATTGAAAGTATTTTCATTTAGATTCAATTCATACTTTATGCCTATTGTGATGATTTCCCGTATATTGTGTCATATAATGCACAACAATCTCCTCCAGTACACTTTTTATCCCCATTTTCTAGATGAAAACATCCACAGCTCTGAAAGGTTAAATAACTTTCCAAAGGTCAAATATCTAGTAAAGGGGGGAGAGCAAGGATCCCAACTGAGATTAAGTGGGATTAATTCACCCTGCAAAATTTATGACTTGGCAAATGGCAGAAATGCTAAAATTAGTCCCTTTCACCATTTGTGGAGCAATTAGGGATGTAATTGAAAGCAGATCCAGATGGTAGATGGCTTCCCAGGAGCAAGGTTTGTTCGACTCTGGTAGAGGAACAAGGATCTGGGAGCATCATGGGAGGAATGCTCGGTGCCCGACCACCTCCCCAGGAGTGTGTGTTGTGTGTGGGAATGAACAACAAGAGACAAGTTGGGTCCAGGGAGAGAGCCAGGTTTCAGTCAGGCTGTGGAGCTGAAGGTAAGAAGTGTGTTTGCCATGGTATAGAGGTTCCATATGGTACAGAGGAAAAATTACTGAGGGAACAAGGAGCAGTGAGGTTGTGCAGGGCTGAGGAAGCAAGAAGAACCATGTGGTGAGTACAGAAGCCAGACAGGCTTCCATTGAGGTAGTAATGGAGGCAAGAATTCCAGGCATGATGGGTTTAATGGACCACAGGGTTTTCGAAGATCTCCCTCTTAAGTCCTCAGTGAATGTTGGGGTTGACGATCCCTGCTCTGTGTCTGGGAAGTCTGAGGTCAACAGCCAGCTCTCCAGTTGCTCAGAACCATGCTGCCTGAGAGGGGATCTGATGCCCTGCAGCCTGGCCCAGTCACACGGAGAGGCTCTACCACAGCCTAGTGGGTGGTGTCCTGATGCCGAGCATGGCCTCGGTTGAAGCACAAGTCGGGTATCTCCTGGAAAACTGGGCTGTGGCTCGGTTTTCATGGGGGGTGATTACTGGAGAAGAACATAAGGTTTATGAGCTGGACTATGACAATGAAAATAGCTTTGAGAAGTATTCTGCCCTTTCCAGGTAGAGTACAATCCGTTCTACGAAAAATCATGTCGTAGGGGAACTACACTCCCAAGTTTCCAAACTACTCTCTCCCATGACTCCACCATCCGTGCTGCCATGGCCCACCACTAGGGTTTCTTCCCTGGTCATATTTTCATGTGCACTTTTTGTCTCTCTGTACTCCATAAGAAAGTACCAGTTTTATGCCTAATCTTATATAAATAGACCCTGTGATTCTTATAATCATGGGATAGGAGTCTTATAAATCTCTAGCGTCTCCTCCTATGATTAAATGCCCCCATAACACCTCCTCCAAGTGGTCATGTCACCTATGTTTAAACAGATTCAGAGACAGAAAACTCACTCCCTTAAAATGTAGCCTCGCTTTGGTTAGGTTTGAATGATAGAAGCTTCTTCCTGAAGTAAAATCCTCCTATACCCCTCAGATGATAATTCCACTTCTAAAGGCTATCCCTTCAAATATGTACCTCTAGGTTTATCTTACTAATGTAGCTGCCAAATCCTTTGTGCCTCAGACACTGAATGCCAATGGAGCAGGGTGAGATCATAGTTCCCAGATAAGAAATCTGCTTCCACTTTTTTTAGAAAGCTGTATTATATACTAACTCCATGCCAGACTCTGACTAATTGTGAAGATTAATTTAATTTAATTAATCCTCCTAACAATTCCAGGAGGGAAGTATTGTTTTCTTTCTGCAAATGAATAAAAGTGGCCTAGAGAAAGACATTATTTACCTTAAGGTCATGCTATGTTTTAGAGGCGGAGCCAGAACTGAGGCCCAGGTCCTTTGATGTCAAGGCCCCCTCTCTTGCCACCACAGGACAGAGACAATGACCCATTGAGCAGAGCAATCCGATGTCGTAAGTCCAGACAGGATTTCAAATGTGGAGGCTGAAGGAGAAATCAGAAGCTTCTTGCTTGGTTGATTTCTTTGTTTCAGCATTTCCCAAAAGCACATATATAGGAAGATTCTAATTTTGTTACTCTCAAGTCCAAGGCTAGTATGACGGTGGGGTTGTGAGTTATGGTAAAACACTAGCTGCTAAGAGAGTCAATGCTAGAGTCTCAGCAGCCTAACACAAAAGTGTCTTACCCCAAGTCAAATGCAGAATGCAGGGGTCTTCTTTGGCACGTGGACTTCCACAAGGCTGTTACGGGTTGAAAAGAGTCACATGTTGAAGTCCGAACCCTCAGACCACAGAACATGACCTTATTTGGAAATAGGGCTGTTGCAAATGTAATTAGTTGAGACAACGAGGGGGGCCTCCAATCCAATAGGACTGGTGTCTTTATAACATTGGACACAGGCACACAAATACAGAGAATGTCAGGTGAACATGGAGACAGCCATCTACAAACCAAGAGACTCATAGAACAGATCCTTCCCTCACAGCCCTCAAACTGGTGGAACTGTGAGATGATACATTTCTGTTGTTGAAGCCACCCAGTTTGGGACACCTTTCTGCAGCAACCCCAGCAAACCAGTACATGGTCTCCTAGGGCCATTTTTCTATCCTGTGGTTCTGCCATCCTCTAGAGCCTCAGCTTTTGTTTACTGGGGCCATGGTGTTTGTCCAGTGGAAGAAGGAAGAGAACACATGGAGAGCCACATAGGAATTCCATGGGTCAGGCATGAAAGAGACATATATGTCTTCGGCCTGCATTTCATCGGCAGGAAGTCATCCCATGGCCAAGCCTAACTACAAGGGAGGCCAGGGAATGTAGGGAAGCTGAGCATCTATGAGCTGGAATTAACAGGCATCAGTAAGCATTTAGCAGCCCTTGCCACAGATAACTTGGAATAAAAAGATCCTAAAAGAAAGAGGCTCCTTTGGGGCACCTGGGTGACTCAGTCATTAAGCATCTACCTTCGGCTTGGGTCATGATCTCAGGGTCCTGGGATCAAGGCCCATATCAGCAACCTGCTCAGCAGGGAGCCTGCTTCTCCCTCTCCAAACCCCCTGTTTGTGTTCCCTCTCTCACTGTGTCTCTCTCTGTCAAATAAATAAATTTTAAAAATCTTAAAAAAAAAATAAAGAGGCCACTTCTAGGAGGCTAGACAGGACTCATCTATAATCCACTCACCCCCTCATCCATTACATCCATAAACCATGTACTCACTGAGCACCTACTATCTTCCAGCATTGAACTTCATACTAGGGATAAAGCAGGAAACAAGAGACGTATTTCCTGCCTCCCAAGAACTTGCACTGTGGTAACCTATGAAAGAAAAGTGCAGATTGCCTGGAGGAGATTTTAAAATGTAGTTCTAACCTACTACTACTACTGGGTGGTCAGAGGTGACTTAGAGGATGACACATTTAAATAGAAATAAGAATGAGCTACTAGTCACAATCCCTTCTCTGTAATTCCAGAATCCAGTAAGCCCTGAAAACCAACTGTTCTGTTTGTTTGTTTGTTTGTTTTTTGGAAGTTATTTGGTAATAAAAGCTGACCTGATCTTGACACACTTAATGGAAAAGTCTGATCTGAATGATCATGAGATTACTTGTAATCTTTATCCATTGTGCTTTGTGTAAATATTTACAGATCTTGCTGAGGAAATGTTGATGTTTGATTGCATGGATAGATCAAGGAAGAGTATCAAGGAGTAGCTCCAGGAATAGTATTGCTAGGATGCTGGATGGGGTTACCAGGAAATTGAAACAAAGGGATGTATTTGGATGAGAACAAAAGATGCTGCCTATTGTCTTCGGAATATATTCCAGTCACCCAGTTTTATGGACGTCTTTAATATTCATCCTTCCCATGGTTCCAATAATTGAGTCATTTCTAAATCTCTGACATTAAAGAGAAATTGTCAGTGGCTCTTGTAATACCTGGAGTAGTAACAACAAGTAATGAACAAAACAGAGAATAGCACTGAGAGTAGCACCTTTACCAACCATCAAGCTGGACCTGGAGAGTGGACTTAGGATGTAGCACTTCTGCTGGCTGGGAACTTGGAGACAAAGGTAATTAGTGGGGCCACTGTGAAATAAAATTTTCTTCTTCTCCATAACTAGAGGCATGGGGGAAATAATGACAACATTAATGTTTCCAAGATGTTTTGCTTGCTTACCTTTTCATAGGTAATACCCGGAACCCACAATGAAAGAAAATATTAATCCCAGTCACTCATTTACAAGACTTATACACACGAATGAGCAATGAGGAGGGTAATGTTCTTCAAGTCAAGAAATCTGAGAAATGATTGATATAAAGCGAGGTCATCCAACAGAGCTCTCTTGTGATAATGGAAATAATACTATAATCTGCGTTCTCCATAATGGTAGCCATGAGCCCCGCGTGGTTACTGAGCACTCTAAGTGAGGGTAGTGTGGAGGAGCTGATTTTTTATTTTATTTTATTTTATTTTATTTTATTTTATTTTATTTTATTTAACTTTAAAATCAAATGGCCACCTGTGACTAGTGTCGATAATATTGGAAGGCTGTGGTGTAAAGAGCCACCTTTTTTCCAAATAAATATTATACCATGATTGAAACACGGGGCTAGGAATCCCTTTTCCTTGAAAATGAAACATACATAGACTGTGGTACATTTTTGAAGGCACATTGACACTAAGTTTTCTTTCTCTAACTTTATTTCCCCTAGGAAGATGTTCTAACCTGGAGTCTATTAAGAACCCAAGGGAAGACTCTCTTTGCTCCAAATTCTTTGTTCTCCATTACTTATCTCTACACCCTTCAGTCTCCCTTCTCTTCTCAATCAAGCAGAGAGCAAAAAATTAGAGAATATGTTGCAACGTTGGTACCTGGTACACCTCATGTTTGATATTTCTTTGGCTAAAATGTAGTCATTCCACTTCTCTTGGTGCTCTGCATTTATTTCAAGTTTTTACCTTTAATCCCTTCAGAGGGAGAAGCAGGTTTCCCGCTGAGCAGGAAGCCCTATATCAGGACCCTGGGACCATGACCTGAGCCAAAGGCAGAACCTTAACCGCTGAGCTCAGGACCCACTGGGAGAGACAGACAAGGAAACAGTAACCATGTATTGATCAGTGATCCATTCAATGCAAAATGTATGCAAAATAGAGTTCCCGGAGTGAACTGGCTGCTGAATTATCAAACATACACAAGGTCAAAGGCCACTGACGTTTCCAATTATCTAATGGGAAGATTTAAGATGCCTCATCATGAATGGTGACCTACACAGTGAATTTCAGCATAGAAAATATTTTAAAACAACCGATATATTGGAAAACAGTGTTTTATTTTAAATGTTCCATGTTGAAAATTTGTCTCTGTTGGACGCTGAAAACATTTTCCAGAGCCAGTTTCCAGTTAGAAATGAGACTAATGTAAACAGTCCAACAATTAACTACATACAGTTGGCCTTTCTGAACTAAAATACAGTTACTGAGCCCAAATCTACAACAAAACATATTGCCAGCCACAAAAACAAGGTCGAATCATACTAGAGAACATATGGATTTCAGAAAGAGCATCAGGTTTCATCTTTTTTGGATTCTTTTGCTTAATCCTTGTATTAATAGACCATTTACCTTATCACAGCAAAGCTCTGTGTTGCCATTTTCCTTGTGAACCACCGACATGAACTAATATTTCATTGTGTAAGTACCAGTCATTTCACAAGAAAAGACAAAATGGCCAAGTTAATAAATCCTAGACAAGAACTAGAGTTTGTTTTTGAATAGGTATGGCGGACTGGGGATTATTAACCTTCTGATCTGCAGATTCCTTAAATATCTGCAAATAGTCAAGCCCACAATAGTTTTGGGACTTTCTTTGATAGTTTGTCATGGCAAGATAAGTTATACATATCCTTCATATTTGTGGAATGAGATGGATTTTGCCAAACATTCAGGATAAAGATAGAAGAATATTTTCCTTACACACCTTCTTTTACTGAAAGTGCAGAAAAATCAAAAGTAGTAACAAAAAGTCAGCCAAGCATTCATCATTTTGTTTTCCTAAATCTCGGTTTTAATATAATGAGGGTTAGTTTTATTTCACTTTGTTTTGCATAATATATGGAAAGGTTTAAAACCTGGAGGAAAAGGATGAATTTTGAAAGCATCAGAAATGTGTATTTTTTTGGTCTTACAAGATTCTTTACAGTCTACTAATTCAAATATATATGCTTTTCTTTAATTGAATCTTTAAGAATATTACCAGAATGCTGATGTGTCCCAGAGAAAGACTTTTTCGTACTGCTGGGAGCAGGGATGGGATTTATATGTGGGATGAAGGAAATTGAAGGGATGCTGAGATAAAGAGCTTACTAGAAGTCATGATCAAAACCCAATCTCTTTTTCATTTGAAAATGTAGGATCTGCAAGTGTTACTGTGTTCATAAAATTGAGAAAAAAATTAATTCTAGTTAAAATCATTTAATGGCAGAAAACATAATTGATTTTTGTTTTTAAAAGTTTAATTAGGTATATTAATATGGTCCATTAATACCTAGATTTCTTACCTGCTGGGGCATCAACCTGTCATGTCTGCATTTGTTCTCATCAACAGTTTCCTTTTCACAGAGCTTCTCAAATGGGGAATAAAATGACAGCACTATTCCTTTGCAGTGTTAGATTGTGCATGTTTCTCCCACTTATTTTACCTGAGAAGGTAGCTTGAGAGAGGAATTAAGAGAACATTGCCAAAAAGATCAAATACAGAAACGAGTTTGTAATTTTCAGTCTTTTTTAGTTTTATCTTCAACATCGTGTTAAACATTTGGGAAAGAAATTTTTCATCAATTCCTCTGAAAAGTAATATACAGACCACGACTTTTTCTGAACCACCATCCACTTGGCCTCCGCCAATAATACGGTATATGTTAACTAAGCTGAATTTAAATAAAATTTTTTTTTAAAGTTTCCCCAAGAGGATCTCATTACAGATAATGTGCAGACTCTGCTGCTGCAGGCACGCATGGTGGCCATTCAAACTTGTCAACAGCAAGAATACACACATTTGTTTTATGTTCTAAATTAAATTTTAAAATAAGCTTGAGCACCCAAATGCTAGATAGATAGGAAGTTCAGTCTCTTACTCTACTTAAGTAGTAAGGGAAGCTACTCCTTCCCTTCCAATATCCAAGAAGCCCAAGGGGCATACACAGTCCAAGGGTGGGATCCAACCTGACTTTCACACACGAGCCAAGCTCAGCCATTTACTGCCAGCATTCTCACCAACACATGGTGTTACTAAAAAAAGGTGTCCCATAAAATCTAAAGGCCAAGAAGAAATATTTCTGGCCCAGGTCCCCGTGGGTAGATTGGAGGAGGGAGTCATGCCTTTGAAGAAGCTGGTTCTACCATTTTGGATTTTTGAATGAGGCTAAATTTCTTCCCCAGAGTGAAGCAGGGAGTCCTGTTATTTGAGCTCCCAGGTTCACAGTTTTAACTGGTCTCTAGGGATACCAACTGTCCCAGGAACACTGTGTCACAAGACACCCAGTAGCCCACAATTCGAGGGCCCCCACCAGCATCCATCCTGTCTTCTGAGAGATTTGAACACCAAGAATGAGGCTGGAAGCTTCCCATCCACAAGAGGCTTTTATTGCCTCTGAGAGTCCCAGACACTCACAGTAGCAAAGGTCTCCTTCCTTCTCCCTGACATCAGACCTGATTACTCCCAGAGGTCTACATTCTTCACTGTCTTTCTGGGGGTGAGGCCATTTGTACCCAGGACCAAAAAAAAAAAAAAGAAAAGAAAGAAAAAAAACAAAACAAAAAAGTAAGAGCTCAAGTTAAATTTTCACAGGAGATATTGCACCACATTTAGGTTCAATGATACACGATCATGCCTTCCCACCAATAGCCTGTAAGTCCTTCTTCCCTGCTCCAGATGTGTTAGGTTGCTTGGGCCGCAAAATACCGCAAACTGGGTGGCTCAAATAGAAATTTATTTTCTCACAGTTCTGAAAGCTGGAAGTCCAAGTTCAAGGTGTCAGCACGGTTTGGGTTCTGGTGAGAGCCGTATTCCTGGCTTATGGATGGCCACCTCTGGTTGTGTCTTCACGTGGCAGGGAGAGATAGGAAGCTCTCTGGTGTCTTTTCTAATCGGGGCACTAACCCCATCCTTCCAGGCTCTACCCTCAGAACCTCGTTGAACCCCAATTATCTCCCAAAGGCCCCATCTCCAAATACCATTACACTGAGGGTTAGGGCTTCAGCATAACAATCTGGGGAGGCCTCAAGCTTTAGTCTGTAGCAGTACCTGGGCCTCATTGTCTTTGTTTTATCTCTTGGTTAAATTTTAGAAAATGCCCCTTATTTAAGATTTATTTTATTCCTCAGATGCATCATTTCAACCATAGTGAAAGTGACCACCAACAAAATTTGTTCCATATTAGATCATTAATATTTTGGAAACAAGAAGAAAATAATCCATACTTCTATCCAAATCAACTCAACTTAAGCTTTCATTTTGTCGTACTTATTGCTTCTTGTGTCACATGGCTTTTTAGAGAAAAATCAAATATCCCAACATGGAAAACTATATAAGTACACATGCATACGTACACTGTGTATCTTAGTGTGGTTAGAAAGAGAATATACAGAAAATATATAAAAAATTCTGAGTTCTTCCACCATTTCTATAATCAAACAAGTCTGAACATTTTTATATCTAAAAATTCTGAGGTTTCCTTCATCATGCCTAAAGGCACTAGCAGCTTCATTTACATATAATTAGTATTTTATACACTTTTAGAGCAAGATGACCGTCCCTAATGTGTCAAAAGATTCATAACTGATTACAACAGAAAATATTAACATTAAATTAATATTAGTATTAAATCACTACTACATGAAGGCTGATAGGAGATGACTAGAAGCAACATAATTCAACTTTTGTCATCTGCATTTATGCAGTTCCTTAACAATTAAATAATAATGCAATGAGGCTTTTACATAACTTAAACTAAAAGTCACTTCCGTAGGCCCCCTTTTTAAAAACACACACCCATCAGAATTTATTCTTTGTACAAATGGGCAAGGAAAATCAGCATGACATCAAATGGAAAATATCTTGATCACTTTGGAACGCAGCAAAAACTTTGGAAGGAAGATGACTGCTTTTTTTTTTTTTTTTTTGGCTAGGTACCCTTCTAGAAGTTTTTGCAGGCCTTATGCCTTTTTAGTCTTAGAGCCTCTCTGTAAGTGAGGAAATGACTCAGTTGTGGCATTACAATGGGTATCACTCAGGGTGAAGGTCCGGGAGATCTGAACTGTCAAACTGTGTCATGTACCCCTGAGTGTGTGTACATGTGTCATTCGTTTTCCATAAAGGAAGAAAAGGTCCATGCAGGTTTTTCCACAGTGAGCTGGAGATACTCTTCTATAATCATCTCAGGTGCTCCAAAGAGCTTAAGCATTACAATTTGTAAAACAAGTATTATGGCTTAATCCTGGTGTAGGAGAGGTGGTACTAAGTAGTGGAAGGAGCTTACCATGTGTCATCTCAGATGCTTCAGGGACTCTCTCTCTCATGGAGCTGTGGAAAACTCTGTGAGGTTTTAAATACTTCAAAACTTTCTTCTATTCTGTTTTCTGCGTCCTAGTTTCAGGAACAGCAAGGCAGAGGGAGCTGAGGGGACATGTTTTTACACCCAGACTTGGGGAGAGGGGGGACGCCAAGGGTAGCACGTGGGGCAACAGCTACTCCGAGAGAGGAAGGAGACAGGAAATGACGTGGAATGAATGGAATGAGTGCTTTCTGCCTGTCAGGCTGCATGCTGGGCGCTTTGCCTCATGATCCTGTGTGAAGAGTACAGCAAATCTGAGAGGCGTATGTACTACTATTCTCATTTTACAGATGAAAAAATTGAGACCTGACACCCAAGTTCACATACCCAGCACACTTGGAGTTTGAGCCTGCATTTGTCTGACTGAGGAGCCCAAGCTTTTTTCTCTATACTATGTGCAAATATCCTCTGTTGCTCCTACTTCATCTCAGAGACTTTCTTTTACGAACACAAAACCGCTCAATTTATACTGCAGGTCTGGCTTACAACATTCTCGAATATCAAACAGTTTCTTCTGCTTTGAAAGACAGTATACCAATTTAAACTTGAAAATCGAAGCCATTATTATATACCAAATGCTGCTTGAAGTTCTGAAAATGTCCATGGAACAGGCTGCAGAAGGCATGGATTCATGATTTTTCCTCATAGATATTTACACTTTGGTGACTGTCACTGAAAAGTATATATAGACTTATAAGTTTGGGTTTGATCGTACTTTCCCTAATATTTTTTAAGGTTTTTGTTTAAATTTCAGTTAGTTAACATGCAGTGTAATATTAGTTTCAAGTGTACAACACAGTGATTCAGCACTTCCGTTCGTCACCTGGTGCTCCTCACAAGTGCCCTCCTTCATCCCCGTCACCTGTTTCCCCCGTCCCCCCCACCCCCCCTCTGGTAACCATCAGTTTGTTCTCTAGTGAAGAGTCTGTTTCTTGGTTTGCCTCTCTCTCTCTTTCTCTTTTTCCTTTGCTCGTTTGTTTTGTTTCTTAAATTCCACATATGCGTGAAATCATGTGGAATTTGTCTTTCTGTGAGTGACTTACTTCACTTAGCCCTACTCTAGCTCCATCCATGTTGTTGCAATGGCAAGCTTTCATTTTTTTTAAATGGCTTTAAATGGCTGCATGATATTCCTGTGTGTGTGTGTGTGTGTGTGTGTGTGTATCACATCTTTTTACCCATTCATCGTGGACCATGGGCCTGTGTCAATAATTTGGCTATTGCATCATCCCTAATGTTAAGAAGGATTTTCCTTCCAGTTGTTACCAAGTTATATATGTCATGACCAGAATCTAGATACTCTCACTGGTCTTAGCTGAAATTTCAAATGCAGCCTTAACATACTGCTGTGTTTTATGAGGAAAGATAAATGCTGAGTTATGGTTCTCAACCAAGGACCTTGGGTGCCTCTCCACATTTTTAGGCCCTAAGACGGTTCCCTCTTGGGCATGTCTCCTTGCCTTAAGATGCATGGTGTTCTGTCTCCTTCTGAGATGCCCCATTCAGCATTCTCTGTGGGATTGGTATGGCCTTCAGCTCTTCCTTTTATCAGGAAATCACCACAGGTCATTGAAATGTACCTTTGGCCATGACATTTTACCATGCCTGTGAGTGGAGCTATCATCTTAGCATCCATGCTTCCTGTTGGGTAGTGGCTGGGTGGGGAGTGGTGGTGGCTAATGGTCATGCATTTTCATTTAATTCTTCTTTACTGCTGGATTGTCAACGGCGAGGCATCATGACAAAAAGGCTAAGTGAGGAGAGGAATAACTGCATTCTGGTTCTGACTAGAGAGGCAATACCGCATCGTGGACAGAGGACACCTTTGGCTGTTTGCTCCCAACCATTCTCACTCCACAGGGAAGCAGAGGTGACACCCGAGTCTCTCCTCACCAACCAGCTGTGCATGTCACTGGGCAAGTCACTTAATCTTTATGACTCAATTTTTTGTCATCCTGAAGCAATAATAATCCCTACTCTGTCTTCCTCAATTTGTTAGAAGATTGAAATGAGCTCATGTGTGTGAAAGTGTGTTGTAGAGTACAGAGCGCTCTACCAAACTCCCAGCTTCGGGATGTGACTGGCTCCAACCTCCCGCAGTCTTTATTGTCTTTCTTACTCATTTGGCATCTCTTCAAATACTGTCATCATTAGGTGACCAACTTCTTCCATTTGGCCAGGAACTTTCCCAATTTTAACAATAAAAGCTCACCTTTGGAGTCCCTCAGCATCCAGCAAATCAGCAATAATGAAGATACTCGATAAGAAGAAGGCTGACTGGGGCTAACCTCTCCTCTCATGATCCCCTCCCCAGGAAAGAGGCCAGCAAGGTGTTTCCATGAGCCTGGGCTGTGTTTCCCTAAACTCCCCTCAAGCAAAAAGGTTTTCTGAGAAGGCCTAAGCTGTGCGGTCACCGATGAGAAGAGGATGGAAAAGACATTATAACTGATGTTTAGCCCTATATTAGTAAGGAAGCTGAGCGTTGGTGGGTAATCATGAGACTGCCCTTACAGCCAGGCCGGACTCACTTTTCTATGCCCAGCTGCCGCCCTGCTGTTCCATATTCGTGGGAAAGTGGGAATCTCTCTGGGTCCAGAAGCTGCTTCCAGGTTGCTGGGCTCTCCCCACCCACTCCCATCTCTTCCCACTCACAGCCAAGGATCTGCCCGGTGTTTCAGGCACTTTCACATTCACGTGAGAGAAGGTCACTTTTTTTTTTTAAACCAGAACCGATAAAGCAGTTATCTCAATCTGAACTTCAGGCTCCCAACCACCTTTGGGCTCCTCAACTCCATTCTTCAATTCTGACCACCCCCCCGCCCCCAGGCCTACCCAGCACAGGAGAAGGAGAAGAGATGGTGTGGCCAGGCTCCTCCCTCCCTGAGGCAGTGACCTCCTGCGCCGCTGTAGATAAGGCAGAATCAAAGGCCTGTTGTTTCCTTTTGGCTCTGGAACTCACAGGTTGCGCGTGTCTGCAGCATGATCATGGACGCTTCAGAAAAAAAAAAAAAAGAAAGAAAGAAAGAAAAGAAAAGAAACAAAAAGGACAGGGCCAGTCCCGGTACTTTGGCTCTGGTAAAGCAGTTTATGGAAAGAGAAGAGATGAAATGATTCCCGTACGGGAGTAGTAGCGTAAACACCTCTCTGAATTTCGTAGGAGAAATGCAATGTCAAGGGATCAGAGGAGACTCCAGGAGCCCCAGAGCTATTAATGGCTGTCAGGAAAACCAAGAACTGGCCAAACGAGCTGGGCTGCTTTGCTGTGAATCATCAGAATTAGCTCAGGCCTCTGCTGGGCTGGGCCCACATGCCCCAGGTCCCTCTCACCTGTGGGAAACGGGCTCTCAAAATAGAGAGCAGCCCTCCTCACCGGTCACGGGCTTCTTGGTCTTCACCAGCGCCCAGCACCACTCAGGCCCCCTGTCTTTATGCTTATGCTTTTTAACTTCTGTTACCCCTTTAGAAACACCCCTTTCTCTGAAAGAAATGACATTGTGGATGTTTTCAGTGATGCCAAGTTCTTTCACTGGGAAAGGATCAGGGCTGTGCTGACAAATGTTTAATTGACACTCTGGGGAAACAAAAACAAAAACAAAAGTTGATTTGCAGTGTTTGCCAATTTCCATGGTGTCACTACTCCCACCATGACCAACGTAGCTGGCTTGAGCACATAGCTGGAAGGAACCTGGTTTGCCTTTGCCAAGGTCAGTCTTATTGGACACAGGTCATAAACATTTATTTAGGGACGCCTGGGTGGCTCAGTGGGTTAAGGCCTGTGCCTTCGGCTCAGGTCGTGATCCCAGGGTCCTGGGATTGAGCCCCGCATCGGGCTCTCTGTTCAGCAGGGAGCCTGCTTCCCCTCTCTCTGTGCCTGCCTCTCTGCCTACTTGTGATCTCTGTCAAATAAATAAATAAAATATTAAAAAACATATATAAATGAACATTTATGTATTTACTTATTTATTTCTAATGTTGGTGTTACTTGAAAATAAGAAATATGTTTATTAAAAATTAAACTCCATAAAAAAATTAAACTTTGTCCAAATGACTTCAGTTAGAATACGCTACCAAAAATGTCACTTGCTTCCTTAACTTCCCTTTGGCAATCTGGTCTCTGTTTCGCACCTCAGTACCCTGCCATGCTCATTTTCTATTTGAAGTCTGTTTCTTGTTCTGATCTAGCTCCTATCCATGTTCTCTGTGCTGATAACTAATTTGTAGCTGGAAGACTTTTCCTGTTTTTACCTTTCACCTTTGCTTTTTTAGTAAAACCCTTATCTAAAATTTAATCATGTCACTCAGCAATTTCTCTCTCTCCTCCACATTTAGAACCTCGATTGGCTCCCTGTGGCCCTGGGGATAAAGTTCAAACCCCAGGGCCTTTGTGATATAGCTTGGACCCCAGCCTCTGGCTCCGGTGTTCCCTCACAAAGCTCGCACTCTGACGGTCCAAAATTCTTGCGGTGCCCTTACTATACTGAGCTGCTTTCTGTCTGCACGCCTTCCCACCTGTGGCTTCCTCCAGGCATCTCTCATCACCAGGCTCCAATGCCACGTTTGCCCTGGCATTTAGCCCCCATAGCTCCAACATCTTTTGCCGATCTACATCGAGGTGGTGACAGGAATTACTGCTACTGAGCTCTCTCATTTCATTTATACTGTGACCCATTTGGCATAGTGACAGTTACCCTACTTGGTATTCTGGAACCAGCTCTAGATTAGGTGCTCAGTAAATTCTTGTTGAATGCATAATAATTGACGTGGTGTCCTTTGTGATTCCTATTTTAATTCTAAAGTATCAAAATCCCTTAGTCATTAATCATTCATTGGAAATAGTGTCCATCAATACATTTGCAAAGGAGATTGAGTCAATAAAATAAATACAGCCTTTGAGTAGAATTAAAATATTAAAGTAGAATTCCAACAGGTGAAAAATCCAGATGCAAGAAAAAATGTAAGCGGCTTTATCCATGTTATATAAATAAATAAAAGACCACATACGCGTACATATACCTGCAAGATTTTGGAAGCCTATGTAAATAGACTTGCTTTCTCTTTTATATTTCTTCTGTTTGATTTGGTTCTAACCTGTATTTATGATTTTTATATACAAAAAGTCACATGAGAGAAAAGATTTACAGGGATTACGAGAGGATAGAATTATGAACCACTTTTTTCTCCTTTATATTTGTCTGTAATTAGTAAACATACTTTTTTAAAACTGAAACTAAAGGTAAGAGACGTCCCCCACACTGGAAGATCTCTTGTCAACATTGCCTAGGAACCCACCTCCTGGTAATAGGGTTATCTTTCTAATTTACAGCTTCAGCGAAACCTGTTTCCTGGCAATTGTTGTCAGGCCCGCTTCCTTCCCTCTGGTTCTTCATCACTTTCACTGTGAAGGTCTTGGAGCAGGAGAGATACTGACAGGGAAACAAGAGGTACCAGTTAGCATCCTTTGTGCGCGCTGGATCAGAGGGGCTCTAACACCGACTCAGGTGAGCACGGGAGGGGTCTCTGCGTCGGCCCAGGCCCCACACACAGGCTTGTCTTTTCTTCAGCCTTTGAGGAAAGTCTCAGAACACAGCCCACGGCCGCTCCTTCTCGCCCTGGGGCCTGCCGGCACAGCCAAGTCTTCCTGCAAAGGAACATGCTTAAGAGGAACATTCTCGTCTCCACCCGGATCACGTGTTAGTCTCTTAACAGCGCCACAGACTTAAAAATAGGAGCAGGTTGTGAAATGATCCAGAAAGGTATTTTTAATTAAAAGAGTCCACTTATCAATGCTAAAAATACAAAAAGAAGATGGGTATGATAAGGAACTGCAGAGATCCTCCCTTGCCGGGAGTCTGGCCCTCCCAAGGGCAGGTGGCAGGCAATAGCACGTGCCACCCATGTGAACCCCGAGGCTTCCAGGAACTCACGTGTGACCCGGGGTGACCGTGGTTGGGGTGGGGGGCTTTCCGGCCCGGGGCTTCATTTTTCTCAGATGGGGCCCTGGCATCGGTAAGAACCGTCGCGGAGGGAGGAACTGAGTGTTTAGAGGAGGAATCCCAGCAGACCCAGTGAAGAGAAGCAGCAGGAACCAGCCTGTCCCCTGGGCCTGAGACGTGCGGGCAGGGTGGCACACCCCTGCATCCCATCCACTCTTCTTTCTCCTTCCCCTCCCCAGGCTGGGGGGAGCAGCCGTTACAAGGCCGGTGATGTGGGGAAGTGGGAGGTGTTGGGGACAACACCGTGAGATAGAGGAAAGCTTCAAGAGAAAGGGAGTGTGGGGCATTCTAACACTGGGGCAATCAGACCCGTTTTGAGCTCTCCAGGACCTTTACTATCTGAAGACAGTCATGGTTGAGGACATCTTTGGGCCCATGGAGATTTGGGGTTCTTTGGGGTCCAAATTCTCTCCAAGTTGGGCTATTGGTTTCTATTTTGTGGGTCCCTTGATTCAAGTATTCTAGAAGCCAAGGTATAGTCTGAAAGCTGGCTTTTTAGGCCTGGCCCTTGACTTAAGGAGAAGGCAGTTACATGGAAGTCCTTGTTTGGAGCATCCAGGCCTTGTCTCTTGGTACCTAAGCCGCAGGCATAATGTAGGAGGAAGGAACTCTTAGACTGAAACTCCAGGACTCCCGTGGGCCCTGTGACATTATCTGAGGTTCCTGGTACAGTCAACTGCAGTTTAAGATTTGCAGGGTTCTAAGCGTCAGCTGAACTCTTTCAGAGATCATCTACCCCCACTGCGTCAAAAGTCATCTCTGCGACTTTCTTTACAACTAATCTCGGGTTTATAAATTGGTATTTAACCCTGGCTGTGTGACCTTCATGCATTATGTGGCCTCTCTGCCTTTGTTTCTTCATCTGTCAAAGGAAGATGGACTGGAGGAAGAGTAGTCTGTGTCTCAGTAGCGTGCTTTTAGCTGCAAGGAACAGAAAAACCATTCCAACTGGCTTGAATAGAACAAGTAATAAGGACAAATAGCCTGTCTCATGTTGGATAGGCTTCAGAATTAGCTGATTGAGTGATTCAATGATTTTATCAAGGATTCAGATACTTCTGTCTCCCTGTTCTACAATCTGTATCATCTCTGGTGGGGTCCTATAGGGTTTTAGGTCATTTAGCCTACAATGTTTGGGGCTGCCTCCTTCATTCCCACCAGGTAGAAGAGAGAAACTGATTTCCTCTTTCTTCAATGTGTAAAAGAAGTTTTTCAGAAGCTTCTAGAAAATCTTTCCTTATGTCTTATTAACCAGAATTGGGTCACATGCCATTTCTGAACTAATTCATGGGGAGACGGATGATATTGACTCAAGACCTATCAAATTCACTGTCAGAACTCACTTCTCCTGAGATTCACGGGAGAAGGTAATAACGTGAACAAATTTGAGATTCTTTTATGAGGAAAAAAGTGGAAGTGGCGGCTGGGTTGACATCCCAGCACCTGTACACAGCCTCTCAGATCAAAGAATCCATTTCCCCCTCAGATGTTGGCTATGGTATCAGGGTGACTTTCCTCTGAGGTGTGTATTGAAAATGCTTGTGGCTAGTTGTTAAAGTTTTATTTTCCTCTGACAAGAAGAGAAGAAGAGTATGTGTTCATTTTTACTTTTTTGTATTTGCATCCTCTATGCAGTTGCAAACTGTTCAAACAAAGGATTTATGAGAACAAAGATACTTCCTCCAAAGAATTTAAGATCTGTCCAATTGATAACGGAAAGAGCTTCTATAAAATAGACCTATATGTAGCAGAGAAGTTCATTAACATGTTAACTTGGGCTTGTTCTAGTATTTTCCTTTTCTCATTTAAAGGAGACTTTTTGGGCTTTTGTGCCTCAGGTATTTTTACTGGGAAGAAAGCAGAAGCCACCTGAACTTGGCATTCTTCCTGTCACTTGTGAAAACATAAGCTCACTAAAATGATAATAGGGAGTAGGTCATGGCAAAGGCCAGGAGAAGGTGAATGCTTATGAAGACAAGGAAAGGGAGAGATAATGGGAAGGAGGAAGAGATTTGTGGATTCCATGAGTACTGAGATTTGGATCCTCTCCTTGGCTTTGACCCAAGGAAGTAATGGACCTGTAAGCTGGGTGGTGGACCTCAAGAGAGCAAGAGCCTAGCAAAATAAGGAGAGTCAGGAAATCTGGGACCACAGCAGGCTTAGGATTAAGACTACGGTGACAATGTTGCTTGGGCCAGTCCCTAGGACTTTGGACTTCCAGTGCTAAAGGTAAGAAAGTGTGGACAAATAAGGAGGAGCTGGTTTCCCTACAGGAAACTAAGTGGCAACATGAAGTGCAGATAGGAAGACTTTTCTCCTGCTTTGTAGGCACCATGCATATCTTCTCCAATTGGGAGTTACCTATGTAGGGAGAATGTGTTCCAATGATTATTAAGTGATTTGGGGGACTCAGATTCAACTTTGACTTATTTTATTTTTTTTTAAAGATTTATTTTTTGTTTTTATTTTTATTAATTTAATCTAATGTTTAATTTAAATTCAATTAATTAATATATAATATATTATTTGTTTCAGGGGTACAGGTCTGTGATTCATCAGTGTTTTATAATATCCAGTGCTCATTACAACACATACCCTCTCCAGTGTCCATCACCCAGTTACCCCATCCCTTAAACCTCCTCTCCCCCCCAGCAACCCTCAGTTTTTTGTTTTTTTAAAGATTTATTTATTTTGGGGGTGCCTGGGTGGCTCAGTCATTAAGCGTCTGCCTTCAGCTCAGGTCATGATCCCAGGGTCCTGGGGTTGAGCCCCACATCGGGCTCCCTGCCCCGAAGGAAGCTTTCTTCTCCCTCTCCCACTCCCCCTGCTTGTGTTCCATCTCTCGCTGTGTCTTTCTCTGTCAAATAAATAAATAAAATCTTTAAAGATTTATTTACTTTTGAGAGAGAGAGAGAGTGAGAGCAGGGGGAGGCGGGAAGGAAAGAGTCTCAAGGAGACTCCCCACTGACCATGGAGCCTGATGTGGGGCTTGATCTCTGGATCCTGAGATCATGACCTGAGCTGAAACCAAGAGCCTGAGGGTCCATCAACTTAGCCATCCAGGTGCCCCAACTTTGAGCTGTTTTAAAGGAAACAAAGAAAGTAATACCTTTTGTAACCATAGCTTGGGCACTGAGATTCATATGTTACACCCAGGTAAAAGAGACCCACGATCCCTTAACAAAACTTTGGGGCCAGATCTATTTTGGGATTCAGAACTTTTTGGATTTGGGGAAGATATTACAGTATAGTATCCTTTATATTACATGGCAGCTCCAATGTAGTACCTTCTAATCAGGCACATTGATATTTTCCTATAAATACATATTGATATCTACATTAAGTGAGTTAAAGAACAATAAATGGGCTTATGTCAATTCAGGCCAGGTTTGCAACCAAATGAGTTCCAATTAGTTTAGGTTTTTGCCACCAAGTTAGCTACAGATTTAAGATCTTAGATTTATGGCTAATTAATGGATTGTTGCTGTATCTACAAATATTTATAAATATAAAAACATGTCCTCAATTTATTATAGTATTAGGTCAAGTATTAAAATCTATCTATCTCTTGTTTTCCAATATTGACCTACTAGTCTGGAGAATTAATGAATATATAGTGCTATTTAACACATTCATAAATGTCAGAAACTAATATTAAAATCTATAATTAATTTAAATTACAATATAAGGTGATATGTGTGACATTCGAATGCTCTAGTTACACATTGTAGATTTTTATCCAGATGACTAAGGTGTAATTATCACAATTTAAAATAGCTTTCCATGAAGGTCCATTGAAATGGTGGATTTGCTTGACGTGATAATGAAGAAGTAGACATTTTTCTCTGAGTGGTACTGAACTGCAGGTGGTAACGTGTACATTTTCTTCACGGTGACCACCACAGAGTTTTTGGCCAAGAGAGTTTTGTTCAATGTCTCTATAGAAGCCAAGTCAAGGGCATGGGTTTACAAACTGCCATCAGGGCTCTAAGAGACAATAATAATCATAATAATAATAATCATAATGCATTTGTTTGTAAGCCTAGAAGATGTAGTTGTTGTAAGCACACTTAGTTACACGAAAGCACAGTCATTATCCAGCCTGACTCAAAATCATGATTTTCAGGGTCTGGAAAGTTATGCCAAATAAGTTTACAATCTCTAAAACTTGGATGGTTTCATTATTATTCTTCACTAGAAAGATAGCCCAGATCTAATTTATTCAGAGCTTTGAAGATAAGATTTGGTGTCCTGAATTAAATTCAGTTGTATGTCAGTAATAAGTGAAAGAAGCACAGACTCATTTGTCATAATTCTCAGATTTTTCTTTCTGCAGGGCAAGCCATGGGGGAAAGGGAAGCTGTCTCAGACATAGTCCCTCTGATAAGACCATATAGAACATGGACCTAGATTGGACTTAATGTCCATGTTTGCACCTAACTTATTTTGCCACATAACATGCAATTTCTCACTCTCATCACCTATGCTGGTTTGTAAAACTGGATGCTTTCTGGATAGGTTTTGTTCTTCTTTGTTTCATGTGTTTTCAAAAGGCTTCAAAATCTCTCGTTGTCAGAACCATTTATACTGTCTTTTGAAATCTCCTCGATGTCAGGATTCAGTGTGGCCTTTCATTTCCATCCCTTCAATCTCCATATCCAGGACAAATCCATCACATGCACTGAAATGTAAAACACTTATCTATGGACAACACTGTGCCTCTAATTATTGTAAATGAGGCTCCTTGTCTCTTTCATGGTATTTCCTCAGAGAGGGGCATGTGAAGAGCTGTGGTAATCATTTTTTTTTTGCCACCTTCTTTAAAACCTTCATTAAAAACTCTCTTCCCACCACTACCCAATGGTAAATGCATTGAACATTCTTGATTGTGTCAGGCTCATTGGCTGGCCTCACAAAGGGGAGGAAAGGACTCCCACTCCTTGGCTTACAGTGCCCCTGTGACCTGCGAGACAGACCCAGGGCCCCGTGGAAGTCCTCCACAGGAGGAATCTCAGCAACTGAAAGATAAAACAGCCAAAGCTGCCTTTTACCTATCTATGTTGACCAATTTTGCTTTCTTTTGTGCTCCTATGTTCAACGGACTAAAAGGAGCCAGGGAAATTTTAATTCAATACGGTCCTCCCTGCCATCTTTCCCCCGGGATTCCAGCCAACACTAACCTCAACACGAAAGACCAGAATGGAAGCACGTCCCACATTTTTAGGCTCACTCTTAAATGTAAAAACTGATTTCTTTCAGCCTTGGGCATATAAGTCTGTATTTCTTTTCATTGTCAATCTATAATTCATCACCCTGTAGAATAAGAAATTGGGGAGAAATAGAAAGTCATGAAAATGAACTCATAATTAAGAGTAAATTATACAGACTTTATTATTTCATCATGTAAGCCCCAAACTCTCCATACTGCAGTTCAAGCTAAAACCTCAGTGGGAAGTTTTCTGTTTGTAAAGTCTGCTTAATGTTCAGAAGAAGGTTGTGATAAGTAAGAAATACTTAGTCTTACTTAAGTAGCTTTTTTGATTGTGGTTAAAGACTGACTCTCTGTCCTGTTACAGTTGATGACACCAGCAACCAACAAACAGTGACAATTTATTCCTTAAATCTAGTTACACATTCAGCACTGTGGGATGAACCCAGAAGGAATGGAGCATGGTGGACCATGGCAAGCAGTCTGGGATAGTGCAGAACCCCCACCTTTGTCAGCAGCAGACCTGTTGGCCCTCCATAGGGTTAACTTCTTTGTGTCAGCCTGGACAGAGAAGGTAGCTTCTTTTTTCTTTTTTTTTTTTTTTAAGATTTTATTTATTTATTTGTCAGAGAGAGAGAGCGAGAGCAAGAGAGCGAGCACAGACAGCCAGAGTGGCAGGCAGAGGCAGAGGGAGAAGCAGGCTCCCCGCCGAGCAAGGAGCCCAATGCGGGACTCGATCCCAGGACACTGGGATCATGACCTGAGCCGAAAGCGGTTAATGAATTCATCCAGCCCAAAGTCTAAGCTGATACAAAAGTGACACTAGAGTCATCGGAATATCTGTCAAAAGAATAATGAGAAGAAAAATTGTCTAGAAAAATGACGAGCACCAGGGATGACACTTAATGTGAAATTGTTAGTCTTCCGATTAAAACTCCTCTTTTTGTATCTCCTACTGGTGATAAATTCATAAATAATATTACTTGAGTTAGCTATGCTTTGAGATCTCCCTGCAAACACAGAACATTTGGTGCTCTTTTTCTTTCTCCCACATAGAAAATTGGAAGCTTCCACCTGTTACCTTGAAAATAGAATTAGGTCATCCATTTTCTCATAAAAACTTAAATGGAACCGGGATTGCTATTTTAAGGCAAAAATATTTGTTGCGATATTTACATCAATACCAAATAGGTATATTTAACACAAAGCTCCTAGAGAAATAAAGCACCTGCAAAGAACTCCCCCAGATATGCTTCAGAACAGCAATTAGGGTTCAGGAAGATGATCTTTAATCACATAAACTGCCCCTAAGGACTCTGCAGGTATCACCTTCCTGGTTTCCTGGAGCATTCTTTATAGAGCATTTCCAGGGTATCCTCTGAGTCCTGCTGTTTCCTTATCCTCAAACCAATGGGAAAGGCATCGGTCCCTTGTTCCCAATGCACTTCAACAAGCTATGTCTTCAGAGTCAGATTTATGTGACCGGCAGGTTAGGGCAAGAAACCTTATTCTATTAACCGGTGTATACCAAGCACTAGAACAGTGCCTGGAACATAGAGGATGTTCAGGGAGTGACTGAAAGCCTGATGCCATATAAAGTACATAGGCTGCGATCACCGAAGGGAGGGCTCGCAAGGTCATAGAAGATCAGCTCAGTAAGGAGGAATTTGCCAGAGCCCCAGTCTACCATTTCTAACTTCCCGGGGTTTTTTTTTCTGGCCTGTCCCTCTCTCTCCACAGAAGACAAAATGGATTTTTTCTTAAGTTTGGGTCTAAGAACAGAACTATTTGTTCATGGGGCGTGTACATAATCACCATATTACAGTATAATCATTACTTGTCTATCTTCCCTAAGGCCGATGTATCCGTTAAGCATAGTAGGCACAAACGAGAACAAATCAAAGAAAACTTTGAGGTTGAAGAACATGTTTTAATATATAATATCAAGACACAAAAACTTCATACCAACACAGTTATGAGATACCACTTTGAATTTTTTTTAATCAACATATAATGAATTTTTATCCCCAGGGGTACAGGTCTGTGATCACTTTGAATATTTTTTAAGGGGGGAAGGGGCCCATGAAGGGGAAAGGGCCTGGGGTCCGTGAAAGTCATACTACGACCCCATCTCCATGAGGCTGTGAGTTTACTGAATGTGAACATCACATTTTTCTGTCTTTATAAATTTCCAACCCAGCACAAGTCCTCAATATACATTTGGTACTTAATATATGCTTGAGAAGTGACTGAAATTAATATAATGTCTCATGAAAGTCAGAAAAAACTATTGGGCACCGATATGATCTAACTAGTAAGAGGAAGCAGAGAGGAAAGGGAGGATAAAGGAAGGAGTCGATAAGAGAAAGTGGGTTTTTAGGAATGGGCTGGCAAGAGTAGGTGAGAACGCCTTGTAGGAGGCTTGGGAAGTGGGAGGCTGGAGCCAGGGAGGTGTGGAGGGGTTTCCGGAGGAGCTGTGCTGAGTCCATATTTGGCGGGTGGTGATGTATTTTCTGGCAGACTGACGAATAACGAGATTTGAAGATGTTCTAGCCCAACCCCTCGTTTCACAGATGAGAAGAATGAATCGTGGTACCTTACTGGAAAGTTAGGACCCGATGCTAACACCCTTTCCACTGCCCTTCCACTTCTCCCCGTGGTCAGAACTGTGTTTACAAGGCAAGATGGTGAAATGAACAGCAGACACGTCATTTATGTGTTTATTTTGCCTGTGTATAATATACATCGTGCGAGCAATTTCACTCCCTTCCATGCAGCATAATAAGACAGTCATTTTCAGAAACCCTTCATACGTCTACAGGATTATTTTCAGGTTAGAGAAGGGGATATTTTCATTTCTCATTTCTGTCAAATCTTCTTCAACTCTGACCCGGAGTCACTAGGATTTGCCCAGCCAACTCCCAAGTCAGAAGCCTGACCCTATGCGCGGTACTCAATTACCCAGAGAGCTAAAAGTATAGGTAGCCAAACCTGCCTAAAGTGAACTCAGAACCCAGAAGCTTGTCTTATTGGCTAGCAATAGCACAAGAACGAGAGGGTGAAATCATGAACAAATTAAAAAAACTCCTCCCACTGTTAACAAGCAGAGGAGCAATTTACAGGTCACTGACAAAGGTGTTCTCACTTTCGTGCCAGGATCAGTAGGCCGACTCCACCCTGGTTCCAAGAACGTCCTGGCTCTACTGGTTCCCCGTGAGGCTTGCTTCCATTCCTGCGTGAGAGCTGGCAAACTGCGTCCAAATATCTGACCCATTCTGGAGTCATCCGACAAGTATACTGAGGGGCGAGGCGGCCTGGATCACAGACAAGGAGATGGTGGCGTGAGGATGCGTTACATGTGGATCCAGACGTCGGGGGCTTGTTGTCTAGTTGAAGGGCCACGCGGGGAAGAGAGAAGAGCAGCGGGATGGTTTTCTGATCACCATCACAGAGTTCGGGATCACTTCACTCTAGGACATCATTTTATGAGTGAACACTTGGGAGGCTCTAGAAGGAAATCAATTCCCTGTATGTGAACTGAGCCAGAACTAAGGAAGCTGAAGTGGAAGGGAATTGGGGCAGGGAGAGGTGGAGAGAGGGGGAGGTTGGGGGAGGACCTTGTCATTGGAGAAGTGCTCAAGGACGTTCCAGTTCAGTAGAACCCACGAAAGGAACTAAATTTTTTTCTTTAAAATCCGAGATAATCATTGTGCAATTTCCTCAGTGAGAGAGCTATCTGATCAGTGCATTTAATGTCCTCACAGAACAAACTTCTATGTGGGTTACACCGCCCAGTAGGGAGGAGGGGGTTTCTGCTTTCCACACATAGATGGTTGTCACTAGGAATCTTTGAGATAAGATATCATTTTGTCATGATATCTCGTGTGGAAACTTTAAGTCATTCTTCAGTAATTACCTCCTAGTCCAGATTCTTTTTTTTTTTTTTTAAGATTTTATTTATTTATTTGACAGAGAGACAGTGAGAGGGGGAACGCAAGCAGGGAGAGGGAGAAGCAGGCTACTTGCTGAGCAGGGAGCCCGATGTAGGGCTCGATCCCAGGACCCCATGATCATGACCTGAGCTGAAGGCAGCTGCTTAATGACTGAGCCACTCAGGTGGCCCCTAGTCCACGTTCTTAAGAGGCAGACCCATGTCTGTTATTAAGGCCCCAGAACTCCACAATCCCACTTCCCCAACCAATTCATCTGTGCAATAAGAACAAGTTATTTTTCTAAAATTGCCAGTTTCAGTCTGTCATTCCTATGGTCCAAAAATTTCAATGGTTCTCCATGGGCAATGAGAGAAGAATAAAATCCCTACTTGACATAAGAGAATCACCCAACCATTTCACCTAACCCTGCCCACCACTCCACCATGCAGATCTCCTATGAATTCTACTGAGGAACCTCACAGCCTGCCATGTACACCCTCATCTCCACACCTTGCCTACACTGTTCTCAACCTGGTGGACACCATCCTTTCTCACTGCCTATTTATTCATTTATGTATTTATTGGACAAATATTTTAGCTGCACCCAGTCAGTTCTAGAAACCCTAATAGGTTTTGGGGATCCAGAGATAAGCAGGACAAATATGGTCGCTACTTCAAGAGCTTTGAACTCCAGTTTTGATCAGTGATCTGCAGACCTATGAGGCACTATGATGACTTGTAACTCTGGTGTTACCTCACCCGGTGGGTCAGGGAAGGCTTCCCTGAGGGAGGGATTTTTAATCTGAGATGTAAAAAATTAAGAGGATTTAGGCATTGGGCATTCCATGAAGAAAGAACCACATGTGTAGAACCCAAAGGCACATGCAATCCCAGCCATCATGTGAATTTTAGCTCAATTTGCAACCCAAAGGCACATGCAATCCCAGCCATCATGTGAATTTCAGCTCAATTTGCAACTTCTCCTGAAGCTTTTTCAGACCTCTGGAGGCCATGTTGAAGAACTACTTGCTCATCTGAACTCACCGACACTCTAATGTTATACCACTTCCCTAAGCTCTTAGTCACTGTTGGTCTCATAATGGTGTCACTTTTTATGCTTTTCTTCTCACCTGGGTTATATAGGGCAGAACCATGCTTTAAATGTCCTACTATCCGTATGAGACTCTCGTTTCTAGCAGGAGCTGAATAAACATAAGTGAAATGCACGTATGCATACAGGCAGGCATGCATCGGTGAATGAACGGTCTGGGTAGGTTAAGGCTGCAGGCTTGGCCATTCGGTGGGCTTTGGCAGAGGCTACTGCAGTGCTACAGAAGACACTGTAAAAGATTCACCAGCTGTTCATCTCATTAAATAGATCCTAATCCCAGCATCTCCTAAAGGACCACCGAGATGGATGAGCCATCAGAAAGACCACTGATCATAGTGCTGGAAAGAAGGTCCTTCTTCTCTACCTACTGGAGGTTACATTATAGAAGTTGTTCTCAAGAAAATCTCAAAATGGAATGTGCTAAATTCTGTTGGATATAATACATTCTTAGTGAAAAAAGAAATTACCTTAATGAGCCTCCAGGCAGAAGAACCCTTTAATAGGAACCTGCTAAAGGACGTGTGAAGAGTAGACTCCCCTGACAGCTAACCTCTTCCACCAACCAAAATTTAGAATCAATACCGTATGCCAGTTTGCAACCCCTTCTCCTTGCCCTCCTCTCACATTGCCCGCCAACATTTCCACCTCAAGTGGCTTCCTTCCTTCTCTCTCTTTATCTCTCAACCTCCTAGCACCTGACACCCCAAATTTAGATGAGATTATATCATTTTTCTCTCAAGAAAATTTCAAAATGGAACATATGTAATTTCTTCTGGATACGACAGAAGCCATCTCCGTGAGTTTGTAGTGCATGCTTGCGTTTGAAAGCCTGCTGTGATGGAGTGTGAATATAACCCTAAGAAGGCAGCCTACCCGGGGAAGGCACAGGAAAACCTCAGCCTCTAGTTGTTGAGTTTTCCCATCCTCTGGAATTTATTTTATTCTTGTTTTATGTTTTGAAATTTTTTAAGTTTTTATTTTAATTCCCAGTTAACATACCATGTTATGTTAGTTTCAGGTGTGCAA
This sequence comes from Mellivora capensis, assembly GCA_004024625.1. Taxonomy (NCBI): domain Eukaryota; kingdom Metazoa; phylum Chordata; class Mammalia; order Carnivora; family Mustelidae; genus Mellivora; species Mellivora capensis. The sequence goes on along the minus strand of PISX010005064.1, from coordinate 27,207 downwards.
TATAGTAATGCAGCACTTCCATACATCATCCTGTGCTCATCACAACAAGTACCCTCCTTCCCCCATCCCCTATTTCACCCAGCCCCCCACCAACCTTTGGTAACCATCAGTTTGTTCTCTATAGTTAAGAGTCTGTTTCTTGGTTCTCTCTCTCTTTTCCTCTCTTTCCCTTTGCTCGTTTGTTTTGATTCTTATATCCTTTAGTATTATACTCTCTAGATCCATCCATGTCATCGAAAATGGCAAGATTTCATTCTTTTTAATGGCTGAGTAATATTCCCTTGTGTATGTGTCTCATTGTAGTTTTGATTTGCGTTTCCCTGATGTAAGTGATGTTGAGCATCTTTTCATGTGTCTGTTGGCCATCTGGATGTCATCTTTGAAGAAATGTCTGTTCATGTCTTCTGCCCATTGTTTAAGTCTTTATCATTTGCCAATATCTTCTCCCACTCAGTGGGTTGCCTTTTAGTCTGACTGATTGTTTCTTTCACTGTGCAGAAGCTTTTTATTTTGATGTAGTCCCAATAGTTTATTTTTGCTTTTGTTTCCCTTGCCTCAGGAACCCTATCTGTAAAAAAGTTGCTAGGATAGATGTCAAAGAAGTTACTGCCTGTGTTCTCTTTTAGGGTTTTTATGGTTTTAGGTCTCACATTTTTAATTTATTTTTATGTGTGGTATAAGAAAGTGGTCCAGCTTCATTCATCTGCATGTGGCTGTCCAGTTTTCCCAACATCATTTGTTGAGGAGACTTTTTTCCACCGATATTTTTTCCTGCTTTGTTGCAGACTAATTGACCGTAAAATTGTGGGTTTATTTCTAGGTTTTCTATTCCATTATATTGATTTATGTGTCCATTTTTGTGCCAGTACCATACTATTTTGATTACCACAGCTTTATAATATAACTTAAGGTCTGGAATTGTGATGCTTCCAGATTTGTTTTTCTGTTTCAAGATTGCTTTGGTTATTTGAGACCTTTTGTGGTTCCATATACATTTTAGGATTGTTTGTTCTAGTTCTGTGAAAAATACTGTTGGTATTTTGATGGTAATTGCATTAAATATGTAGATTGCTTTGGATAGTATAAATATCTTAACAATATCTGTTCTTCCACCATTCTCTGGATTTTCAATAAAAGCTCCAGAATGGGGAGCATTTGTTTAACATGGATAGCGATACAATCTTTGCTGCCGGGACCAAACCAGAAGATACCCAGCTAGGCCTGGCATGAAGTATAGTCCAAGGGTAAATTGAAGCTCAGTTCATTTCAATAAATATTTTTGAGCATCTGCTAAGTTGTATACTCTGTCCTGGGCACTAAAACAAAGATAAAGACAATACAGGGACTTCAACAAAAAACCTTTATCCATATCAGGACCCCATAGGAAAGTAGGGCACTCTAGAGGGTTAAAATGATTCTGAAATGGACGTATAAATGTTATAAAGATAGAACATGTTGTTACATAGCAATATAAAAAGTTCCACATAAAAAGAGGTCACTGTTCCTAGAAAATAGTTAATTTCTGGCCTGATGGATAGATTAGATTCTATGACAGAAATGAAGCCAAAGAAATGTGAGATTTAATTATTTTGATCACTGCAAATTGGCAGTGCACACAGCTCTTTGCTCAGATCCTGAAATCTGACCAAAACTTTTGTGAATTCTTTAGGGCAGCGTTTATCAGCCTCAACACTATTGGCATTTTAGACCGGGTAATTTTTGTTGTTGTGGGGACTGTTTGGTTTACCACAGGATGTTTAGCCTCTACCCACTAGTGCCAGTAGCATTCTCCCCCAACCTTCAAATTGGCACAAGCCAGAATTTCCCAAGTCACCAAATGTCCCTTAGTGACAACACCATCCCCTCCCCATTAAGAACCATTAGTTTAGGATGTTTAGTAGATATAAACACAATCACTATCTATCTTTTTTTAAATCAAGATAATCAGTTCCTATCTAAGACTGTGCATAGTGAGATCCAGTAAGGGTTGTGTCAGAGACTTCTAATTTCTCCCATAATTTATTCTTCTTTTCTTACTCATCCAGGAAAAGGAGCCCCGTTTTCTCTCTAGGTATACAGAATAAGATATATTCTGGTCTGGGTGATAAGCTATAAACAGAATTAGTGTTCACTATTTCTAGAAATGTCCTTCAAAGGAGGAGATGTGCCTTTCTTCTATTTCTTCTTTTGGCTGCATGACAGGAAGGTAATGGCTGGAGCTCTGGCAGCCATATTTGATGATGAGGTGATCTTGGGAATTAAGCTCACACATGTTGGAGCAACAGATGGAAAAAGCTGATACTGTGGTGGGGACTAACCACCTCTGAACTGCTCCCTTCACACTACTACCTGAAATATTGCCTTTAGTCTATTACTTTCAACTGAACCTGATAGTAACCAATACGATAGCCTAAAGTAGACATTTATTATATTTCCCAAAGTCCCTGAGCCATTATTTTCCTCATATTAGGAAGTTTGGTCAGCTGTTCTAAGACTTTTACAGAAAACACTATCTTGCATCTTTTCCTCTCTTGCAGTATGCAATACAGGAGGCTGCTTATTCCCATAATGAATTCCCATAATTTACAAGCCAACTCTAATCAGTCGGTTACACTAGACATTCTGTCGCCGCCTAATTAATGAAAGTTGATATCTTTTTACACCTATCAGACACACAAAAATGAGATGAGAATGCCTATTGGGGGCAAAAAAAAAGATATGCTTTTATAGATTTCTGGTAGAAGCGTGATGTATGCTGTCTTTTAAAAATCAATTTAAAAATAGCTAGTAAATTTTAAAATGCATATACCTTTTTACCCAATTATCTAAGAAGTAAAATCTATATTAATCAAGGTATTTATTGCATTACTTCCCACAGTGGCAAAATAAATGGAGAGAAAGGGGATAGATCTCATAAGATAAATGATGGAATAGATTTGAAAGCCATCAACATAGAGCTGATATTTAAAAGTGTGGGACAGAATGTCACTGCCTAGGGAAGGGCTGGAGAAGGAAAGAGAAGAAGAGATGTGAGGATTGAGCTCTGGAGTCAGGAAAATGGAGAGGATCCTACCAAAGACAGAGAGAGAGAAAGAGAGAGAGAAATAGTGGCAAGTGAGAATAAGGGAGAACAAGGAGAGTAGTTCCCCCAAAGCCCAAATAAGAGCGTTTTGAGAAGGGTGGAGTGATCACCTGTGCCAAATGCAGCCAAGGGGATAAATCAGGGGAAGACAAGGAAAGAGCCATTTAATGGGATAACCTGGAAATCCCTGGAGACACAGGCAAAAACAGTACCTGTGGATTGGTGGGAACAACAGCCTCACTGCAGGAGGTTCAAGACAGAATGAAAGGTGAAGAAATGGAGATGGCGAGTATGCATAGCTCTGGGTTTTTGCTAAAAAGTAGAAGGAAAGAGGTCAGTGGGTTTATGGAAGGTATTTTGGTTTTAGGTGCAAGGCAATGCAACATGTTTGAAAAGAAATGATACAGCATACAGTGGAAAAAGTGACTCTGTAGAGAGGAGGCAATTTCAGGGTCAAAGTCACTGACGAGGTAACCTCACAGAGAGGTGAGCCTGGGTCAGACACCCGCTGTGCACTCAGGGCACCCGCTGTGACTTAAGGGAATGCAGAATAGATGGGCACCAAGGCAGGCATGAGGGCACATTTGGTGGTGGAATGTGAGGAAATTCTCTTTGATTACATTGGCCAACATCCAGCTTAAAACAGACCTGCGCAGCCTACGTCAACAATGTACAGACTCGTGAGCTAAATACATGTTTCTTGTGTTAAGTCAGTAAATTCTGGATGGTGTGTTGCATGACATTATGTGATAATAGATTACTGTGTAAGACTGTTGCACATCCAGTATGTATACAGTTGCCTTTTTTCAAAAATGGTTATATACAGCATTGCATTGTATGTGCATTATTTTATTTATTTTACTGTTTTCCTACTACTGTTTGTTTTAGTTGTTACTGTAAACAATGCTGAAAGGAATATCTTCCTACATATACCTTTGCACACGCGTGGATCTATCTCTACAGTGAATTTCTAAATTTGGGACTTCTGGATCAAACCCATATCTCTAGTAGATATCGGTATCGATATCTCTAATAGATAACAGCAAAACATACTCCATACAGGATATTTATTTATATGCTTGCCAGTAACTTAAGTGTCTATTTCCATACATCTTGATGTTATCAAGCTGTTTTGGTTTTGGTTTTGGTTTTATTTTTGTTTTTGTTTTTTTCCCATATGATAAGGTGAAAGAAAGGAAATTGCTCTGGGTGCCATTTTCATCGCTTTCCTAATGCAGTTCTAGAATGAGCCCACCTTCTCAACTTGTTCCCATTCACTCTGGCCGGCACCCATTTCCTGATTATCCAGCCTCCCTCAGGAGGCACAGACACCTCCTAGCACCATGCCATTTTCCAGTGGTTCTATTTTGTCAGTGTTCTCCTTTCATTGACAGGTTATCCCACTAAATTTCTGAAAGTTATGACTAATCTAACATGAGCAAAATAGAGAAAACCTTCCTTATATTTACAGGGAAACGAGTCATGTTCAAGGTTGTTCGTCATAAGTGGAAATGTTGAAGGATGGCTAGAAGGAGCTAAAAAGGAACAAGGAGATTAAAAAGAGAGATGATAATGAAACAAACAGGGATTTCTGAAGTCCTTTTTGACTGCTACTCTTTTCCTGACTTCAGGTTCTCGAGGGATTTGCATGTGAGCTGCTATTTACTTTAAACATTGCATGGTCAGTGCAATAAACTTGTGAACAACAATTTTTACCTTAGAGCTGGGCAGATGCCCCCAGAGGGTCCCTCACAGGTCTCAAAAGAAGTCATCAAAATACAGAGCCATAACAGTAATATATATATGGCAATTTATATATATGTATATATATATAAATTTATATATGTACAACGGGGAAATACTAAGATAACGGGGGACATACTAACAAATATAAAAGGGTCTGTGGGTGTACGTAGTGGAAGACATAATTCTCAGAGGTAGAGTTTGGGCCCCATACTGCTATATCAAACATAGATCAGAAATATTTATATAATTATTCGATGTGCTATGCAGCTTTAGATACTGAAACAAGAGCAGGGAACTTCACTTATGACTAAGTGTAAGTAATTTGCCCTTAACCCAAGGTGAAAATTGTCATGTTGGAAGAATTTCTAATTTTGCCATAGATTTTCGGCTTTATGACTTTGCACTCAACGAGCAATTAGCTTAGATAGCAGTTTTTGATTTTTAGGCATTTTTCGTTTATACATCTAACCAGATTGCATTCGGAATAATAACCCTCTCTGAAGTCAATAGGTCTGTGGAAAAAAGAGTGTGGAGGGCTGGAGAGAATGGAGATGGATCCCACCAAGGACAAAGTGGCCGAGCCCTAATGCAGCCTTTTATCTTCTCCATTAAATGGTCATGCAAATAAGTGGCCCAAGTGAGTCAGCCTTCTTGAAACTGATATGATTTCCTGGATGGATCAAGAAAGCATAACGTCTTTAAGTTCAGAGTCGAGACCCTTAAATAAAGGGCTAAATTGAAAAGATGTATTTAAATTCAGCTCTTCATTGTCTTTTCAATTCTATGGGTTTCCACTTACTGTGGTGTTGTTTTTTTTTTTTTCTTTCACACATAATAAGCTTTAGTGATGAGGAAAAGAGACTGGCAGGAGAGACAACCCAGCCATTCAGGATTTCTAAAGGTCTTATCAGATAATCACAAACATTGGTGCCATTGAAGGAGCCCCGTCAGTAGGGAAGGAGGGAGCGTGGTGACACGGCTGAGTGGGCAGCCCCCAGCCCGTGCTGAGATTTGGCTACAATCTTTTCCACCGACTCACTCAAACCATTGTTTTCCTCTTGCCCGAATCAACCAATTACTTGATTAAGCTAAGCAGTAAGTGGTTGTTTTGACTTTCAGCTCTAGCCCGGTGCCGAATTGAAGTTTGCCCTCTCCCATAGCTGAGTTCAATTCGCTGCTAAATTTAGATTCAGTTTGAGAGGCAGAACACCTACAAATTATTGTCTAAAGCCAGTGAATCACTGTTAACTTCTTTTGTGGCTTTAGCAATACACCAGTCCTGTAAAAATAGTGTGGGCTAAATACTTTTCTTTGAACTATCCCGGCAGCCAGTGATCTCTTCTTTGGTTTCCTTTTACCACTGTTACGAGTTTGTTCGCTGAGAAGATGTGTTAACCTCAGAGTGCTTGGTTCTGGCCCATTTATTTTTGTTCATCATCTCCAGGTGTGTTTCCAGGAACACATATATCTCCACACCATTTGGGGGTTTTCACACCCAAATGATCTTTCTTCTTAGCTTCTCCGGGCTTCGCCTCTATCTCTGCCAATGGTCTTTCGTCACATGGGACCCAAGGAGAGATGACCTGAGCTCGTCCCAGCTTCCCATACTGTTACCGGTCACCTCCCCCACCCCAGCAACCTATACTTTTGTCTACCACGGAAGAATTAGAGGCCCCCAAAGTGACCTTATCTAGGAGAAGATTGGTGAAGGGATGTCATTTGTCATGCCCATTTAGATGGCTTTGTTGCCGACATTGGTTTGGGTCCTGTGTCCAGGCTTGGCGGACAGAGCCGGGTTGACGTGTGTGAGCAGCACACCGGGGGTTTGTCCCCCTCCCCCCGGGTGTGAGGTATTGTTCATGGTCCACGTGCTGCTTGAGCAGGTACAACTAGAAGGAGCAAGAAACAGGCTATCTTCTTCACGGGTTCGCTGGCACTCGGCGCTCACACAGGGCCCTTTCCTCTCCCGCCCTCAGAGGTCAGACAAGACTTTTCTGAAGGTGGCTTCTATAGGTTCCATGACCCGGAACCACCCTCCAACAAGAGTTCTGTAATAAAGTGGCTGAGTCAGGGTGGCAGAGGGACCAGAATTTCACGTGTCCTCCGCATGCCCTTTAATAATTCTCATGTTGCTGGGGCGCCTGGGTGGCTCAGTGGGTTAAAGCCTCTGCTTTCGGCTCGGGTCATGATCCCAGGGTCCTGGGATCGAGCCCCACATCGGGCTCTCTGCTCTGCGGAGGGCCTGCTACCTCCTCTCTCTCCCTGCCTGCCTCTCTTGCCTACTTGTGATCTCTGTCTGTCAAATAAATAAAAATAAAATCTTAAAATAATAATAATAATTTTCATGTTGCTCTAAACACCTGGGAGGCGGGTGAGGCTACAGTTTTCTGTAATGAGACGCAGAGGCATGACCCCTGCCTCCGGGAGCTGGCTGGCCAGTGGCTCTGTCGTTCATACTTGCCCCCAGCCGTCTGTCCATCTTAGGGAATCCTACTCCAACCTCGAGCCAATCTCCAGCTTGCTTTTTGGACATCGTCTTGACGGTATGCCCCTTCCAAATCACAGGGTTCAGATAAATGAGTTCTCTCTGCGTGTTTCTTCAGGTGTTTCTTTTTAATGGCAGCGCTTGCTTGTGTTCGATAAGGGCTGGGGTCACGCGCGACCTCATACTTACCTGTGGCTTCTCGCCCCTTTAGTTTTGTTTCCTCAGAAAATGCTTTGATTCATTTTGGTTTTCAGTTTTAGCCCACGGTTCTTCATTCTCTCTTTCTTTCCTTAAGCACCATGCCTCCACTCTCACTCTTACCCTCTTGCCCTTTCTCTCCTTGCCATCTCCCATTAAAAAAAAAAAAAACAAAAAACATCTTTACCTGTAATTATCCGTGTAAGTAGCATAATAGCAAACACACACACCTTGCTGTGAATTTCTCCTCTGTCGTGAGTTTGGAGAGCTGGGTAGCCACTCTCGTTCACCAGTGGAGTGAGATATGGTGGCAAGAGTGTATCCAGGAGACCTGGATTCTTTCACATAATAGCCATGTGATTAGAGGTAAGTCAACCTATCTATTTTTTCACCTATGGAAAGAGATGCTCCTTGCCCTGTCTTCTTTGCAGAGTTTTTACAAAGATCAAATAAGGAAATGCTCTTGAATTCTCTTTGTAAAGTATAAATTGCTATGTAAATGTTGTTTCATTAATGCAATCCTTTTGCAAATCTGGTCATCCCTACTGGAAGGTGCTAATTATACTGCGGGAGGATCTGATCATCCTTCGTGGCACTTGGCCAAAGAACGGCAGCTTCTAGGCAATTCCTATCCCAAGTCATTCTCACTTATCTGGGATCCTCTTCAGCATTCCCAAGAATGCTTCCCGATTTCCTGACATTAACCACAACACAGGCACTCAGGCGGGGGAAGCTAGTAGGGCACCATCCATCAGGGCCACTCCATAACCGTCATCAGCATGCCTCTCACATCACTCAGGGACTTTTGTCTTTGCTATCCACAATCTTGTTTAGGGGCAGGTCAGAAATCTCCAGATCCCTCCCAGCCAATTGTAGACAAAATTGTCAAAGAAAAATGTGCTTCCAGTGTAGGGATTTCTGTTCTGACAGAATTTATATCTCAATTAAAACTTCTTTACTGCTGCATTTGCTTTCCTACTGGATATTAAAGACAATTGGTGCTCTAGTTTAATAAAATGGTAAATTGCATCTAATCTGTGCTATATTGCTTTGGGACCACTTCCCTAGGACTCTCCTCCACACATCTGTTTTTAAAAAGTGATTTGCATTGAAAATTCAGTGGATATTAACATGACATGTTAGGAGATGACACCTAACTAAAATCTCAAATATCTGCACAATACAATCAATTCATATTTTCCATACAGCCATTCCTCCTACAGCCATCCTGTAGAAATTTGGTCTCTGAAAATCCCCAAGGTAGAATTTATAGTTGAGGGAAAAAAAGATCATGCGGGGGGGTGGGGGGTGGGGAGAGGAATAAAAACAGACTAGTAGGGCTAAGGTATGTGTAAACCTTAAAATATTCTTACAAATATAGTTCAGTCAATTTCAACTAAACAATAAGGGCAGCACATTCCATAAAGACAAAATCAATGAGACGACGAAGTTTTCACTGTTTGAAATTCATGATGATGTGTACAGTGTTTTTCCTCTCTCTCCAAAAGGGATATGGCAGGGGATACAAAAAGTGTTGCGGAGCAGGAGGAAAGACAGGGCTTCCCATAGGCCTGGCCGTGAGAGGCGAGAAAGGGATAGAAGGCAAGCTGGTTGTCTTTTACCTCCAGCCAGGCTGCATGAGATCAGGGAGGAAATACCAAAATGATGCCCCAGAGTGCTCATGGGAAAGCTGGGAACTATATCCCAAATAGATCAATCAATATCATGGGCATGTGGGGTGGAGAACAAGGGTGAATTACCCAAGCTGAGGCTTAGAGTCCAATAAAGAGCTTAGAAAGGAGAGAAAGAAGGAAGAACAGCAATGGGCAGAGATAAGGCATTATCTCCTGTGCTGGTTTTATGCATTTCAGATACACTATTGAGTGACCAGGTCCACCCAAGTAGTTAGTGATACAGAGGCTGCCTTTGGACATCCAGCAAAGGCATGAGAAATCAACTGCAAAACAAGTATGATTTGGGCTGTTCCTGTGTGCAGAGTCAAAGAAGTTTAAGTCCCAGGAGGGCTTGCCTGTTGAGGAAGGAAACGGGGCAGTGGCTTTCTGACAATGGACCAAAATGTCCCTCCAAAGTCCATTCCTCTTGCCATGCAGCCTGTCACCAGCAGCTGCTTTGCAGATAACATCGGGGCTTTTAGGGTTCTGCTCTCCCGACCACCCTATGAACAAACTCACACTTTCCTCTAGCCACTCGTTACAATTCCCTTTCTAGAAATCTCCTTCCATTCTCACTTCTCCTGCTGGTGCATTATACAGCCTTTCTTTAATAAACAGCCTCACTGTTTTCAAAGTCTCAGCAAGTTTTGTTGCAACTTTGTTCATATCTATGACTTAAGAACCAAGTTTCCTGCTAGTCCTAATCTGTTCTTGCCTCAATTTGCTACTGAAGTTCCTTGTGTTTATTATCAGTCTGTTTATTGTCTTCCTCAACAAATTCAAAGCTTAGAGAAATTGGTTGTCAAGAGAATCTTCTTGGATCTGTCAGACAGCTCCCTGGTAATTCAGGATAAAGGCAGTTTCTTAATGAAACTTGTCTGAGATTTCCACCACAAATGTTTTAAATATTCAGACTAATCTTCAATGAGCAAAATATCTGGCTTTAGAGACCTGCCTTCCTTAAGCAAAAAATGAGACGGCCATCTGTATTAGTCAGCTCAGGATGCTATAACAGAAGGTCATGGACTGGGTGGCTTAGAATGGCAGCAATTTATTTTCTCTCAGTTACAATGACTAGAAACTCAAGATCAAAGTCCCAGCATGGTAAGTTTCTCTGGAGAATGTCCTCCATAATTTACAGACAGCTCCCTTCTCCATATGTTCTCAAATGGCCGAGAAAGAGAGTGAGCAAGTTCTCTGGTGTATCTTCTCCTCCCCTTCCTTCCTCTTCTTCTTCTTTAAGATTTATTTATTTATTAGAGTGAGAGAGACAGAGAGCACAGTGGGGAGGGGCAGAGGAAGAGAGAAACCCAAGCAGACCACATGCACAGTGGGGAGCCTGACATGAGGACTCCCATCTCAGGACCCTGAGATCAGACCACAGCGAAATCAAGAGTTGGATTTTAACTGACTGTGCTACCCAGGCACCCCTCTGGTATATTTTCTTTTAGAGGTTCTAATCTCATCCTGAAGGCCCAACCTTCATGACCTCATGTAAATCTGATTATCTCCCCAAATCCTCATTTCCAAATATCATCACATTAGGGCTTGGAGCTTCAACATAATGAATTTTGAGAGGACACAATTCAGTTTATAACACCATCCAAAGAACAGATGGGGTACATTCCCAAGATTCCAACAGAGCTTCCCACACACTTTCCACACCAAACCAAGAGCAGTATGTGGCATATAGTAGTTGTTCAATAATACTCGTTGGGCAAACTGAAAAAGGATCAGATGTCTAGACCTATCCTTCTAATATCATGGTGTCACACAGCAAGAATCAGTATACATTCATCCAGCAAATAAATGTTTTAATGAATTAATGCTTAGGACCCACAAACTCTAGCATTGGAGACCAACGCTGAACCCAGTTTGTTAACTGGGTGGATCTCACTACTTGCAGCCAAACTTCCTTCCTGCTCACTGTTTGTTCTCTGGGTTCTTACTTTCAGCCTTTGGTGGTTACCTGCCCAGGCAAGGAAGACAGATGGGGTAGGGTTTGAATGAAGCAAAGCTGGATTCTAATCTCACAGCAACCATTTTATATTTGGGTGAAAATGGGCATATCACTGAGTATCCTTAATAACCATAATCTCTCTGGGAATGCCAATGCCTTCAAAGGAAGACAATTAAAATCAAATTATTTTAAACAAAATTATCTTTCATCAGCTTGAAGGAGCATCTCAACACTGGTCTATTCTCTTCTGATAGTGGGCAACTTCCATTTTCTACAAATCCTGTTTCTTCTATGAAAGTTTTCTCTCTAAAATTGTGTTCAGGCTTGGTGACGTGGGTAATCCAAGTTCCCTGCCCTCTTGAAGAGCTCCTAGGTCTGTTCTGCCTGATCCTTATTCCCACTGCCTCAGTGTCTCCTAGAGGAAGGCATGTATCCCAAGCTCAGCCAATCAGCCTTTCTCTTGGGACTTTGCTGAAAAGAATCATGTGAAGACAAACTTTTTTTTTTTTTTTAAGATTTTATTTATTTATTTGCAAGAGAGAGAGAGAGAACAAGCAGAGGGGCGGGGCAGAGGGAGAGGGAGAAGCAGGGAGCGCCAATGCAGGGCTCCATCCCGGGACCCTGGGATCATAACCTGAGCCTAAGGTGGATGTTTAACCAATGGAACCACCCAGGAGCCCCAAAAAAGAAACTTTTAAAGGCTCATTCATTCCAGGAGTGATACCTTTAACAGTCATGAAATATTTATCCTGGTTCTTACCTCATTTCCCAGCCTGATTCTCTGGTGTTCCTTTCAGCTATGTGAACCCCCCAGTGCCTTTCTAATACATGATTAAGTTAGCCACAGTTATATTGGCTAACTAAAATTCCATTTTTTTAAAAGTTAAAAAAAATCACTTAAGGGCATACAAGTAGCAGAATATAGAGAAATAGTTATCTTGTTTGTAGGTAGAAGGATTTGATATTGTAACAGCAAGATTTTTTCTATAAAATCAACATGATAGTAATTAAGCTACCCAAAGACTTGTTCCCAAATAAAATTTAAAAAGTAAAAAAAAGAAAAAAGTAACTACTAGATATTGAAAGGCATTATTGTACCCCAAGTTACCAATACTGCAGTGCTGGATTATTTAATTAAAGATACTTTGGAGGCTATTTTGCAGAAAAAAAAAAACCTTTCATATATCAAAATAAATTCAAGAGAGATGTAATTTTTAAGTATGAAAAGTAATCATAAATATTTTATGAGAAAATATATATTAATGGACTTACATTCTTGGAATGGGAAAGCCTTGCAAGTATGAACCAAAAATTAAAAGTCATAAGGGAAAAGACTAATTTGACTAAATATATTTTTAAAATTCTCTGTAGAGCAAAAATACCGAACACACGACCTCTCAACAGAAGTGATTCCCAGTTTTCCCCTACCTTATAATAAATATCACCAGCAATTTACCATGTAATCACTCTGATCATTTCTCTTTTCAATCATAGGAAATTCTACATCAGGACTTGGTTACACAATATTGATCCAGATTCAAGAATCTGCTGATGTTCACCTTGAGGATTATTGAAATATGTGTGAAATGATGAAGGTCCTGTTTATCTGCCAAGGTAAGTGCTTTCCATTTATTGTCCCAGTTAAGCCTAACAAATCCATAAAATAAGTAATACTATTATATCCATGTTATGGATGAAAAAATTGAGAGTTGAAGAAGTTAAATAACTGATATAGTTATTAAAATGGCCAAGTGAAGACTTGAACTCAGGTCTATCTATGAACTAAATGTGTTCTTAATAGCTTTATTGTACCACTGTTGATGCAAGGGAGGTATGACGTATCTCCATTTGGAAGGCTTAGTAAGCCTAAGACCAGATGTGTCCTACTGTTCTCCCCTTCTGAATAAAAAGCAAGCTTCATTACACACAAACACATATTCATTCATTCAAAAACCTTTATTAAGTACCTAGTATGTGCCAAGTATAAGTCATAGCAGTTAGTAATCCATCAGTGAATGAATCAAAGTGTCTGCTCTTGGGGAGGAAATAGTACAAAACAAACACATAATATGCTAGATGGCAATAAATGCTATGAAAAAAAGCAATTAAGGAGAATAGAGAGTGATGGAAAGCATATTGAACAGATACTTGAGGCATTAGGGAGCCAAACAGACATTTAAGAACAGAATGATGAGGATGAGAATTTCAAGTGCAAAGGCATGGGCACACTGAGCATGTTCGAGGAACCCCATGGAGAACTGTGTGGCTGGAGTGAGCCAGGGTCAGAGGAGTGGGCAATGGGGTCAGAGATATAGCAGGGGTAGCCTGGGGAAAGTGTCCACCTGCCATGCTCACAAACAATCCCCTTTAGTGCCAGTGTCTATGAGACAGCACTAGGCTGACTTTGAAGCCAAGGGCATTTTATACTCTTGTGTCTTGGAGGAAAGCTGCATGATCTGATGGCAGACTGGAATCCCCTACCCTGCTGAACCCAACCAGAAAGACACACTATGCCCTTAGACAATGGAAAGCCAGGAGGCATTTATGATTAATTTACACATCTGCTAGGTAATCTCTCCTATTATTGCTTTTATCAAGCAGAGTAGACTAAACAGTTGAAATGATCAATTAGCTTAATTATGACTTGGAGCCATGCTCCATACCGTGAAATGAATTCTTTCCCCTTTGACTAGGTTATGCGTTTGAGATTTACATGCGATCGTGCTACTACCATTTTGGTTTAGAATTACTCTGATTGCCCTCCTTGTGGGTTCCTGCTAAAAAGGCAACACACTGAACTCTCAAAGGTTAGCACATATTGGGGGAAGCGATGCCATGGATTCTGTATCTTGTTTTTTTAATTCTGTTCACCGGTTGTCAGATGTCCTATGAAAGCTTGTGTTTAGAACCCAAGTCTGAGCAAAATCAATGTCAAAAGATGGATTTCACCAGAAAAGAGTAAGGGATTAAGAAGTTATCCTTTCAAAGAGAAGACTGTTTTAACCGCAGTTGAGTTATTGTCCTAAGAAATGATATTCCTAAAGGAGCAAGGACTGACAAAAAAAAAAAAAATACAAAAAAACCCACAACAATTTGTTTTCTATAAAAGGCCAGATAGGAGATATTTTAGGCTTTATGGACCATGCAAGTCTCTTTTATCACTGTGCAACTCAGTGTGAAAATAGTATGCAAATGAATAAGCATGGCTTATTCCAATAAAACTTTATTTACAAAAGCAGGTGGCAGGCCAGATTTAGCCCACAGGACATAGCTTGCAGACTCCTGTTATGGAGCCTCTGGTTATTTATTCCCACAAGTGCTTAGGAAAACAAGTAGGTAGATAGAAAAGTAGCACAGCTTCTTTTTTTGGTCTCCCTGCTCATGAATATCCAAATGAAATGTAATTTTCCAAAGAAACCCAATCAAGCTGAAACTAAAATAAATACCAAATAGAAATAATAAAGGGGGCTGAGGGCACAGATTACCTCTGCAGTCTTAGGATGATGCAAAACATGTTAATGCCTAATCGTGGCAGGGAACACCCTACCTCTGCAATGGGTCATAGCAATGGTCTTGTTAAGAAAGGTCTCTGGTCAGTCATGTGCTCCCTCCCTTCTTTGTTGTGGGTGAAATCTGATGAAGATTTGGGAGCATGGCAAGGACACTTGCATCACCCTTCTGACTATCACAGACTTTTTCTGTCTAGGGCAGGAGGGACTTACTGGCTTTTCCCGGGCCCCAGCTGTGGAGACCCTCATGGCCGTCTCCCCAGCCCTGATGTGCCAGCTCTGCTCTGGCATTCCAGAACTTCTGCACATGACATATGCATATGAGAAATACATATGTGAGGCTGGGCCCAGATGACCAGGAGGGCGCTCCTTGAGGAAGAAGAAAGAGACAGAGGCAGGATGGCTTCTTATATCTATCTGTTCAACTCAACTCTAAAGCCTTAGAAAGTCAAGTTCATACAGTATATTTCTTTCCTCCATCCTTTAAGTAGAGGCTAACATGGCCCTGTCTACAGAGAGGGTATGCCATGAACATTGTTTGGAAGGAGATGTTGGAAACCCTGCTCCCATTCATCTATTGATCACTAGCAGCATTCTGAAGTCTCACTACTCAGCAGCCTTCACTGAACTTTTCCTCCTACATCCTCACATATACTTCATGTGCCAGAAATAAGCCTAGAGGTGAGATGCTTTATATGTTGTAGAATCTCAGATTTTTGCTTTTATGGCCCATAACAGACAAATGTCGTGATTCGGTAAAATGAAATTCATGAGTGCTCATTAACACTGGTGGTGGAAAAAGCCAAAAAGAGAAATAGAGAAGATGTTATAGTACAGGGGGACCTTTGAAGGGTACATGTTTCTCTTCACCAATAGTATTTTTCTTTACTTTTAAGATTACGGTGAACAGATTGTTCTCAGAAAAGACATAGGTTACCCCAGTATGCTGGAGGCTCTGTCATCAACAGCATTGCCATGCCTCTAATATCTAATTTCACCAATTCCCTTCTCTACATGGTCCAGGTTAGAGTTGGCCAATGAGAGGAACTCATGGGTATTTGAAATGTCGAAGTGAAGCAGAGCCATTATTCTCCACAAGTGGCTGTAGGCAAATGTGGGGACAGAGAGGAGATTCCCAGGGGCTTCCAGAGAGTTCTCAAGAACAATCCGCTTTGCTGCAGCAGACTGAGGCTGTTGAAGCTCCTCTAAGATTCCCAAGAATTACAGAAGTTTCCAGGCAAGCTTCTGAGAACCCACCTGCCGAGGTACTCCTGCCTGAGATCACCAGTGTCAATGACCTTGACCACTAGTGACAGTTTCCCTGATTTCCTCATTCCCAGACTTCCCACAGAAAACCTGGCTTCTATGTTGAACCCTTATATCCAGACTGAGCCCTGTATCACCACAGGTAAAGTAGGATATGGTAGGACACAGTTAACATCACCTTAACACTTATTTTCCTTTTGGAAATCCCTGGGTGGAGAGCATCCACTGATGAACCAAGTACTATGTTCCACTAAATCTAAGATGTTCTTGATGATGAAACATACAAGTGCCAATAAGAAAGAAAAATGCCTTTATCTTCCAAGTGTTTGAATTCCTTCCAAAACTTTTCTTTGGTTGAGTTCCAGTTTCAAACCATTGTGATCTGAGCATATGCAGGGAATAATCTCGGTCTTTTGGTATCGGTTGAGCCCTGATTTGTGACCCAGTATGTGGTCTATTCTGGAGAAGGTTCCATGTGCGCTCAAGTAGAATGAGTATTCTGTTGTTTTAGGGTGGAATGTTCTGTATATATCTATGAGTTCCATCTGGTCCAATGTGTCATCCAATGGTCTTGTTTCTTTACTGATTTTGTTTGGATGATCTGTCTATTACTGAGAGTGACGTGTTAAGATCCCTACTATTAATATATTCATATCAATATGACTCTTTATCTTGATTAACAGTTGGCTTATGTAGTTGGCTGCTCCCATATTGGGGGCATAAATATTTATAATTGTTATATCTTCTTGGTGGATAGACCCTTTAAGAATGATGTAGTGTCCTTCTTTATCTCTGACTGCAGTCTTTAGTTTAAAATCTAATTTATCTGATATGTGAATTGCTATCCCAGCTTTCTTTTGAGGCCATTGGCATGGAAGATGCTTCTCCATCCCTTCACCTTTAGGCTGGATGTAACTTTAGATTCCAAATGAGTCTCTTGTAGACAGCATATGGACGGGTCCTGTCATTTTTATCCAATCTGCAACCCTGTGCCATTTTATGGGAGCATTTAAGCCATTCACATTGAGAGTGATTATTGAGAGATACATTTTTATTGAATCATGTTGCCTGTGAAGTCCTTATTTCTATAGACAAAGGGCTGATATCCAATATCTATAAAGAACTCCTCAAACTCAACACACACAAAACAGATAATCACCTCAAAAAATGGGCAGAAGACATGAACAGACACTTCTCCAAAGAAGACATACAAATGGCTATCAGACACATGAAAAAAATATTCATCATCACTAGCCATCAGGGAGATTCAAATCAAAACCACATTGAGATACCACTTCACACCAGTCAGAATGGCCAAAATCAAAAAGACAGTAAACAACAAGTGTTGGAAAGGATGTGGAGAAAGGTGAACCCTCTTATACTGCTGGTGGGAATGCAAGTTGGTGCAGCCACTTTGGAAAACAGTGTGGAGATTCCTTAAGAAATTAAAAGTAGAGCTTCCCTATGACCCTGCAATTGCACTACTGGGTATTTACCCCAAAGATACAGATGCAGTGAAAAGAAGGGCCATCTGTACCCCAATGTTCATAGCAGCAATGGCCACAGTCACCAAACTGTGGAAAGAGCAAAGATGCCCTTCGATGGATGAATGGATAAGGAAGATGTGGTCCATATACACTATGGAGTATTATGCCTCCATCAGAAAAGATGAATACCCAACTTTTGTATCAACATGGATGGGACTGGAAGAGATTATGCTGAGTGAAATAAGTGAAGCAGAGAGAGTCAATTTTCATATGGTTTTGCTTACTTATGGAGCATAAGGAATAACACGGAGGACATTAGGAGATGGAGAAGAGAAGTGAGTTGGCCGAAATTGGAGGGGGAGACAAACCATAAGAGACTGTGGACTCTGAGAAACAAATTGAGGGTTTTGGAGGAGAGGTGGGTAAGGGGTTAGGTGAGCCTGGTGGTGGGTAATAAGGAGGGCACGTATTGCATGGAGTACTGGGTGTGGTGCATAAACAATGAACCTTGGAACACTGAAAAAAAATTAAATTAAAACAAAAAAAAAAAAAAAAAGAAAGAGAAATGCCCCTGATATGGAGGTCAATAGGAAGTTCGTCCATAAAGCAGGGAAAACAAACAGTTCTATCTCCGGTAGAAGTATAAATGAGAAATGAACAGACCTCACAGGAAAGGAGGGGGAGACGTCGCCAAAGGAGGAGGAAGAAAATCTCCCAGGAGAATCTGAACTACAAACTGCTCAGGCAGCTTTTGCAGTCTGAATTTCCATCACCAAGGCAGACCCTCCTCTCGGCTTCCTGAAGCAGAAAAGCTGGAGGTCTAGTGTAGGTGGCACTCTCCATGACGGGCCACAGCAAAGGCAAGCCCCCTGGGAGACTTGAGTCCAGGTGCAGGGATTGTTCCAACAACCAGAAGGTGCACTCTGATCTCAGAGACTCGGAACAGGGAGGAAGAAAAACCACTGTGGGTCTTAGGATTATAAAATATGCCGGAAAGCGACTGCACACTCGCTGTTTTCTGTGAGTTTCCCACTGAGAGTTTGCCCTTTGGAGGGTAACACAGAGGCAGGCCTACACAGATCAGCCCCAAGGGGAGACTGCCCGGCCTACAGAGGCTCTGCTCTGGCCCCATCCAAGTCTCCAGACCTGCTGGCCCGGGCTTCACACTCAGGGCACCCCCTTTCCACACTCTGTTCCAGCTTCTTTCAGCTTCTTCCATCTCTCCAGACCCACTGAGCCATCGCATGCTTCTGAGTTCAACACTCATCACTCTGTCTGCTCTGCTGTCTCGCCCGTCCTCTGTGGGCTGGCTGACTCATGTTTCCCAGCTCAGATGAGCATGGCCTCCTGAGGGCAGCTTTCTCTGAACATGTCTGGTCTATGTGTGCCTTCTCTCTGCTCCCATAGCACCTGATGCTGCCTAACAGCTCACCGGGGGTATGATCCATACGGTTTGCCAAGAGTTAAGCTGAAAATTAAGTGCCTACCACAAGGCCGGGCACAGCGTAGATGCTCTGTAAATGCAATTATTTCTTCTCTCTTTTAAAAAAATTTTAATTAAAATGTTTTCTTTTATTTTTTAAAGATTTATTTTATTTATTTATTTGACAGAGAAAGAGAGAGCAGAGAAGGAACACAAGCAGGGGGGAATGGGAGAGGAAAAAGCAGGCTTCCCACTGAGCAGAAAGCCCAGTGCAGGGCTCCATCCCAGGACCCTAGGATCACAACCTGAGCCAAAGGCAGATGTTTAATGACAGCCACCCAGGCTCCTCTTCTCCTTTTTTTAAAGAAAATATTTTATTTATTTGACACAGAGCAGGAACAGTGGATGTAGCAGGCAGAGGGAGAAGCAGGTTCCCCGCTGAGCAGGGAACCCCATGTGGGACTCGATCCCAGGACCCCGGCATCATGACCCCAGCCAAAGGCAGATGCTGAACCAACTGAGCCACCCAGACATTGTTAAATGCAATTTCTCTTCTCCCTTTCTTAAGGGTCTTGAGTATTCTTTTCAGTTCAGCAAGATGCTTTGGCTGTGGTATGCTGGCTACAGTGTTAAGGCTACAGGGATGAACAGAACACAGTCCCTGCCCACAAGATGATGATTCAGTGAAAGCAAAGCAAAGAAAATCAGCTACTGAATTCACAAGAGACTGTATCACAGGGCGTGAGGGATGGGCTGAGTCAAGTTGCTTGTGTGGCTCAGGAAAGGTCACCAAATCATGGGCATCTGAAGAGCATCTCAGAGACCCAGTTGCCAGGAGCCTGGTAGGGCAGATGGTGGAAATTTGTGAGCAAAGACATAGGTGCCTGAGAAGAGATCTGTAAGGAGTGATATGGTCAATGGTTACACTTGCTGCAACTTTGTATCCGAGAGCTCAGCCCAGGGCCGCACACGTGGTCCAACGGAAGGAAGGAGAGAGGAGGAGGGAGGAAGGGAGTCTGTCCTGCATTTAATCATCCGTGGGTTATGGGCAAACAGAGCCTGTTGGTTCTTAAGAAAGCATCTAAGTCAGGAGGGGAGGGAAGAAAAAACGCAAGGAAGAAAAGGAGGCAGGAACTCTGTGGGGAGGATTTTTTTCAATTTGTTTTTGGTCATTCTTGTCTCATATGCTTGATCTTCCTCCCATTTTTTTATTAACGTAAGATTCCAAAGTTCACATCAAAACCAGGCAGACCTTTCTCCCACACCAAAGCAGCAAGGACCTGTGTGTGGTTACGTGTTGGTAAATATTTCCCAGTGGGCTCTCCCGGAAGACGACAAAAGCCCTGGGCCACCGAATATGCCCTTGTCTATAGTGTAGGTCCTCATCATGGCCAGTCTCAGGCCACCACAGCACACAGTGCTGGCAGCACTGGGAGCAGAGGTCAGCTCTCAGGGGCTGGTACAAACTGGCCCCAGCAGCTCTGGTCTGAGTGGGAGTTTCAGAACTATAGAAGGTTGGCAGAGACCAGAGCCAGTAGCTAGAGCACTACAAAAATCAAGCTATAGGGTCCTAACTTCTAGAGGCCCCAGTCCGGCTTTCTGCACGGGGGCCCCCATCTCTGAGCTCCCTGGGTGGTCCCATGGTTCAGGGCCCCAGCCTGGCGGGAGGTGGCTTGGGCAGAAGACGTGTAAGAATGTAGAGATTCATGAGACTCAGCTGCGCTTTGGGTGAAATCTGAATTCCAAAGCTGCAACCCCTTCCCAGTGCCAGAGCACTGCCCAGAGTGACACACACAGGGGACCCCCTTGAACCTGTGCCGAAGGAATTAAGGTGCTCTGCTATGCCTGGCAGGTGATCAAGTCTCCCCCAGGGGAGGAGGAACCTGGGAGGGAGGGGATCACAATGACACGATTCAGAATCCCTGTAAGCAAACTGGGGCGATGGGAGCATTAAATGACATGGAGGACATCGATGGGAAGAAAGAGGGTAGTGGACAGAGAAGAGTCTCGGCTGCTGATTAGAAATGGCTAATCGGGGACGCCTGGGTGGTTCAATTGTTTAAACTTCTGCCCTTGGCTCAGGTCATGATCTCAGGGTCCTTTCTCAGCAGGAAGCCCGCCTCTCCCTCTGCCTGCTGGTCCCCCTGCTTGTGCTCCCTTCCCCCTCCCCTGACAATTAAATAAATAAAATCTTAAAAAAAAAAAAAAAGGAAAGAAATGGCTAAATGATACAAGGTCTTGAATTTTGCCCTGTCCTCCTCCTTTTTCTTATCAGCTGGGAGAAAATGGTGAGTGGGCACAGAGGTAGTGGGAGTAAAATAAAGAGAATCTTTGTAGTAAAACAAACAAGAGGCCATGGTTCACACGCATAAAGCTGAACTCTCCTTGCCCAGGCAAATGTGGGGCTACTTCACCCCACCCAACCCCCTGTTGCTTATTCCATCTGGATGTGAGCCGAGTTCAGGCAGATGACAAAAGTGCTGAGAGACCAGTCCACATGAAGACTGTACATGGATGTTCATAGCGGCATTACTTAAAATAGCCAGAAGGTGGAAAACCACCCAAATACCCATCAGCTGATTAATGGATAAACAAAATATGGTATATCCAGACAATGGAATGTGACAAGGCTATAAAAAGAAACGAAGGACTAATATATACTACCATATGGTTGAATCTTGAAGACATTATGCTAAGTAAAGGAAGCCAGCCACCAAGGACCGTGTATGACCGTATGATTTCATTCCTAGGAAGTGTCCAGAACAGGAAATCTATGAGCTAGAAATTAAATTAATGGCTGCCCAGGGCCGAGGGCAGGGTCGGGGGGAACAGAGGGTGGTTGCTAAGGATAGTGGATTGCTTTTGGGGATGATGGAGATGTTCTGAAATTGAGTATGTTGATGGTTGTACCTATCCATGAATATACTAAAAACCATTCAATTGTACACTGACAATGGGTGAATTGTATGTTATATAAATTATGTCTCAATAAAACTGATTTTTAAAAAGCTGATGGAAGCTGATGAATGATGTAAGAAGTATGATCGATCCTTGCCTCAATCCCTCCTCCTTAGTACCCCAGTCAAAGCACAGCCTCATTTAGCCAAACCTGCTGAATTATGGGTATAGGACCTCTTGGAATACCGAACAATAGGGAGTACAAACAAATGAGAAAGAACATACATGAAAGAAGAGATTAAAGGTAAACAGAGTATACAGCCACTATCTTTCCAGTTACCCAGTGCCAGTTATCCTTGGCACTTCCTTGTTCCTTGTCCCACACTGGGTCCATCATCAAATCTGTGGATGGTGCCACCCAAATACTTTGGATCTCTCCACTTCTCTCCATCTCCACTGCTGACCCCTAGTCCAAGTTATCACCTAAGCAGTCCAAGAGCCTCCTACCCATCTCCCTACTTCTACTCCCACCCTCTCTGGCTTATTAATAACTCCATACTGCAGAGCAAACTTTCTGAAATCCAAATATAATCAAATCACAATCCCCAGTAACTTCCCATGGTTCTTAGGAAAGAGAAAAATCCTTAATAGTGCCTGCCAAGTTCTGCGTCACCTCACCCTACCTCAGCCTGCTAGCTACAACTTGCAAGAGCTTTCTTCTTGCTTTCATAGCTCCAGCCATACTGGCTTTCTTTGACAGTTCTTCAGAGGAAAAAATGCTTCCTTTTTCCACAGGACATTTTCACATGTTGTTCTCTTGAGCAAAAAAGCCAATCCCTAATACACTGCACTTGGATCCTTCTTATCCTTCAAATTTTACTTCAAATATCACTCTGAGAGTCTTCCCTAACCACATTACCAGAAGTGCCCATGTCCCATCCCCTACAGTCAATCACACAATCTGTTCATTCCCTTCATTACATTATCACAGTCTGCCATGGATTGGTTATTTATTAATTCTCTACTGAAATGCAAGTCTCCTCGTCTTGTCCCAGACTTCCTAGTCTCTCCCACACACCCACTGCCAGCCCCATACACAGAACAAAATCTCAGCATAAATTTAAGAAATGTGAAGTTCATCTTCAGTCTCTTCACATGTTCTTTTTTACCTCTGCAATTCCCCAGGACCTCTATCTTCTTGCTGCCCAGGCCCTCAAAGCATATCCCCTAACCTGGCCGGGGCAATCCAGACAATCTCAGGTAAAAATGACCTTCAGCCCTCCTTCTGCCTCTTCCCTATCCATGTTGCTACTGACCTCCACTACATCATAAAAAGAAATCTATATTGGGGCTCCTGGGTGGCTCAGGTGGTTAAGTATGACTCTTGATTCTGGCTTAGATCATGATCTCAGGATCATGAGATCGAGTCCTGTGCTGGGTGTGGAGGCTATTTAAGATTCTTTTTCCCTTTTCCTCTACCCCTCCCTCTAGGTCCACACTTATAAGCTCTCTCTCTTTCTTTCACTTTCTGTTTTTTAAAAAATATTTATTTGAGAGAGAGAATACACATGGGGGGAGGGGCAGAGGGAGAGGAGAAGCACACTCCCCATTGAGCAGGGAGACCTATGTGGGGTTCCATCCCAGGACCCTGAGATCATGACTGAGCTGAGTGAGCCACCCAGGTGCCCCTCCCCCCATCTCTAAAAAAGAAGAAATCCACGTATCTAACCTAATTAATTTACCAAAAAAGTGAGAACATGGTTAGCCCCTGAAACAGCTGTAGGAGTGATGTTTCTAGAAGAGTATCAGGAAGAGAACCCCATCAGAGAGGGCAGAGGTATGTGAGGATATGGCCAAGGGGCTCACTCCCCTGCTTCCCCAGGAACAACTGTCCTTAGCTGTCCTGGCGTTTCATCGCCCTTCTCCTTCCTTTAATCCTGCCATCTCCACGGCGTCAGCAACTCCCAGACGGGGACAAGGGATAGGACAGATGCAACATCGACTATTTGTACAGCCTATATCACTGTGCTGATAAACATACTTTAATTCAATTTCTCCTGAACTCCATGCCCAAAACTTATCCAGATTGTTAGATTGTTTCACATCAGATGTTTTAGTGCAGAACTGAAAAAAGAAACTACCACAAGAAACCAGCTCCATACCTAAATTTAGTCTAGATCGAAGGACTCCAGATTTTGAGTGTTTGCTGGGCCCCGTGTCAGATCACAAGCTCAGGCTAGGTCCCCCATGCCTGTGTCCTCTGGGCAGAGCTTCCCAAGGTCTCTTCATTTAAGAACCATTTGGGACACTTGTTAACAATGCATTCTGTCAAGCTGCTGGCATGCGGAATTAGAACTTTTATGGGAGGGACTTCCTGGTCTATAGATTTTTTACCAGGTTCTGTTCTGTGAAGGATTATGGGGAATCTCCTCCAGGAGAGGTAGTGACTAGTAGAGTAGCACTGGTTTTTGTCCTTGGTAGTTATGTTCCTATAAAGCCCTCTTGGGAGTCCCAGCGCTGGAATTTCTGATCCAGCAGAGTGAGGCCCAAGAAAGTGAATCCCTAATAAGGTCCTGCTGCTTGTCTGGCCACCCCACCTTGAGAATCGCTGCTTTAGAGCAAGCATCTTGGAAAAAATTGTCTGAGTTTGCTCCCCCACCCCTCCTTTGCCTTTCTCTCCTGAGCCCACACAATTTGGGATTTATTCCTCTCCACTCTCCTGAAACTACTACTGTCAAGGTCATCAGTGACCTACTCATTGCTAAGTCCAGTCTCCCTTCATCTTCCTTGGCCTATTTGACACGACTGATTTCTCCCTCCTCCATGAAGTGTTTACTCACCAGATCCCCAGGATGCCCCTCTCTTTCACTCTCCTGGTTTCCCTTCTATGTCACTGACAGTTCCTTGTCAGTTTCCTTGGCTTGGGGACCTCCTTTCTTTCTTTATACTCACTCCCTACAAATTCCAGCCTATAGCTTTAAATGCCATCTATATGCAAATGGTTCTCAAATGCCCACCTCACCCTGGCTCTCCAGAACTCAATATGAGTTGCATATGTTTTCATATTATCTGACTGCCTTGTCAACACTTCCACTCATGTCCAGTGAGTGGGTGTCTCCAACCTAGTTACAAAATTAGACTCTCATGCCCCAGGCCTCCACTATGCTGCCCCACTCCCCATCTCAGTAAATGGCAACCCCATCCTTTTCATAGCTTAGGCCGAAAATGTTTGAGTCATCCTCAACTCCTCTCTTTTTATCTCAACTCATATCCAGTCTATGAACACTCCTTTTGGATTTCAAGGCTCACCATTCCCCACCACCTTCACTTCCGCCACCCAGGCCCAAATGGCTCTTGTCTCTTTTCTGGATTCTTGCAACCACCTCCTAGCTGGACCCTTGGCCTCTGTTCTTTGCCTTCTTTGGTCTAGCATCCATGCAACAATCATAGTGATTGTGCAGTAAGAAGGGGTCAAAAATAGTCTTTCGGGTGCCCTGCAAAGCCCGTGCAATCTGTGTATCATCCTTGTCCCACATCATCATCGGCCATGCCCTACTCACTCACGCAGGGGCAGCTGCACTGGGCTTATTCAAATATGCAGGATGCCTCAGAGTCTTAGCACTGGCTGTTCCTCCTGCCTGAATGCTCTTCCCTTACATGTCTGCATAGCTCACCACTCTTCTCCTTCCAGTCCTTGCTCAAATGTCATCTTCTTAGGGAATCCTTCCCTGACCCGGCTTTTTAAAATTGTTTAACCATCCCACCTCTCATTCCCTGTCCCCTCTCATTTCCTTTGGAGGACTCCTTCACTTAATTATCTTGTGTTATTTATGGGTCTAGCTACCTCCACTGGATTGTAGGCCAATAAAGGCACAGATTTTGGACATTTTGTTTATTTATATGTCCCTAGGCACATAACTGGTATTGAAAAACATCTGTTGAATGCATGAGTGAGATCTGATTTTGATACTAGATGTTGTACATAAGTTATCTCGTTTATCCCCATTTCCCAGTTGAAGAAACTGAGCTTAACATGGTTCTATAATTTGTTTAAGATCAATACGACCTTCAGGGTGAGCCCTTGTTTGTCCAAGGTTTTGAAGGGTGAAGCCTTAACTTTCTGACTGACTCTTAGTGGACACTGGAATATGTTCCCAAATGACAGGTCCTGCTCACTCACAAGGACAGCTGGGACTCAGGTCTATTTGGCTCTAAAGCCCCCGGTTTTCCAACAATCCTCCCAAATCCCTACAGTTTCCATGATATTCTGCTGAATATGTTTAGTTAACGAAAAGCAATTCTTTTTTTGAAACTTTCAATTTAAATTGCAGTTAGTTAGCATCCATAGTATAATATTAGTCCCAAGTGTACAATTTAGTGATTCGACACTTCCATACAATGCCCAGTGCTCACCACAAGTGCCCTCCTTCATCCCCATCCCCTATTTCTCCCTTCCCTCCACCCCCTCCCCTCAGCTAACCATCAGTTTGTTCTCTATAGTGAAGAGTCAGTTTCTTGGTTTGCCTCTCTCTCTCTTTCCCCCTATGCTCATTTGTAGCTCAAAGCCTTCTTAATTGCTTGCACACTGAGTAACAGTTCACTCTGTCCAGTTCTCTATCTCAATGCTCAGTGCTTTCTAGATTTCCCAACAGCAGATTGTTTATTCCCACTCAGAGACTTGCTGAGCCAGTTCTAGCTTCTGAGCCCAGAGTGGGGTTGGACAGGGCCTGCTCTGTCAGCCAGTAGGGAAATGGGTCCACACGAAAAGGCTGCCTCCAACTTCCTTTTCTAAATGTCTCCTGGTCTTGCTTTCTACCATGCCAACATTAGGATCTTCATAAAACAAAAGGAAGCCTCAATTTCTAAGAATACCAAACCCAAATAAAACGTTTCCCAAGGAAGTTGGTTCTCTCCCTATTTGCCCCCCTCTGCTTTTCTGTTTCCACTTGTGGGGTCTTCTCAGTCTCTGCAGAAATAGTGCTTCTGGACCATCAACAAAGAACCCTCAGTTGGAACACTTGGAATTACTTCCCCTGCGATTCCTTTGCTTTTCCAAAACTGCTTTGCAAAACCTCCCTTCTCTGCCACCCCTTTCCCTTTCTTGCTTGCAACTCTCTTGTCTGTCTTTTTAAATAACTATTCTAGACCAGAATGCCCCTCATTCCATTAAAAGTCAATTAGAAGTCTCAAACAAATGCCTAAAAATACAGAGATAATGTAACTCATCTTAGGAGACCTGCTAGAGGAGGTGCTGCTGGTCCTTGTCACTGAGAATTGCAGCGATTCAGTGACAAATTACATTGATTGCTTAAGCAATGAATCAGAGGGTGTTGGCAACACCCTCTTAGATATGGACAAATAAGGAATACTCCCCTGAGGAAGGGTGTATCCGGGCAACGTTCAGAGGAGAGACAAGGGTCAAGATCCAGATAATCCCCACAAGCTCTGGTCAGCACTGCTGCTGTCCAAGGATCAGAGCT